>JAMKCH010008090.1:0-33453 GCA_023653785.1 Ophioderma brevispina
GGACCCCTCCAAGAATCCATTCTGGTCAAAACCTTATCATTATTTGTTCCGGTCAAGAACTGCAGAATTCGTAGGGGGAGGGGCCAGAGGAACTCTTTCGATGTTAAAATGAACAAAAAAAAAACCGGAGAACAGGCCAGTACAACAAAGCCGCCTAAATTATCATTTTATGAACAAGTTTATAGACTTAAATGATTATATCCTATTAATGAACACAAAACAATATGAAAATATTCACTTTTGAGAATCCCAGGCTTAGAGTCTCAGCAACTAACATTTCAATTACAAATGACCAAAAGCATTACGAAAATAAACAAATGACATCAAATGAGTATGCTCTGGCAGTAGCATTGTACAGTCACGCATGCGTAAAGCTGAATCGAAATACACGATGGCGTGTATGACACCGCTTAAACAATGCATTGCGGTTAACTTATCAACTTCCACAAGCCTATAGTAAGGAGATTGCGTTTCAATAACCTAATTCAATTCTATGGTCCCAATTCACACATCAACATAATTACGTGTACATGTAATTTGATCAAGCCCCGGGGTTCTGAACATTATTCACTATTAATCATTGTACACAAGCCTCACTATAGACCGGGAGCCCAGAGAGTTTAATTAAGTTGGAAAAGTTCCAACCAGGTATGATGGTCCGTTGTTTTGTGACGAGTCACATTCTGGGCAAAAAAGGGGGGGTAGTTAATACATAAATAATGGTCCTAATGGCCGAATACCTTTCATATTCTTAGCGTAGCTTCAAGAACAAAGATGTCACGCCATGCGTCTTCAAATTGTTTCGATATTTACCAAGATATGGAAAAATATGGTAATTAAAAGGGTAAGGGTTACGAAATCACCTAACAGGGGTCACGTTCTCCTAAGGCTCCCGATTTCTTTGAATTTAGGTATTGTTGAAATATGGACTCTTGACGCTCATAAACTCACTAGCCAGACCATCAAGTCTTTTGTACCTTTTCTTTAGGCTCCAGATCAACTAATGAGTGCTAATGGTATTGTTCTTCCGGCCAATGACTACTCAAAACTGTGGTCTGAGGAGACCGGGGTCTATAAGGAAAAACAATTACAACACGAGTTAAGCAAATTTTGGCCCTATACTGTAGCGAGTTTTGTTTTCTATATTTAAATTACACTAACGAGAACTAAGTCAACTCATAACTCCTAAGTTATTAACCAATTACATTTTGCCAATATCCGAAAATACGGAGTTATTGAATTGATCAATTAACAAGAACCATGAGTAACAGCAACCAACACACAATTACCACATCCTGGCCTGATGCGGAATATTACTTTCGGACGCTCAGGTCCCTTTCTTGTTTCAAGGAGAACACATTGCCTCTCCTTCGTCTCATTTTTACTACATAAATTACGCTTGCCAAGGTTAGCGGGTCTGAGTCGCCGATTGAAACAACATGAAAGTTGCTTAATAATCGTCTTAAGCAATAGGCGGGAAACAAGGCATACAATACACCGGCGGTGCACTATGCCACACGATGTTCGATTTTTATACAAAATTCCTTTACTTGGACAATAGGTAAAGCCACATTGTGCAGGGCAAAATGCAAGTTGCAGGGCAAAATGCAACTTCCTGGTTGCAATCTGCGCTATTCACGGGGCCCAGCCATAGAGTCATTGCCCGAATAAAACCTTCCTGAAACTTAATATGCCTCCCGATCAGGCTGGGATGTGACAATTAACGGAACCTATATACTGTCCTCCATACGTATGACAAGGACCCCGCGCATACTTAAAAGTGTCCCATGCGTAAATAACAAGTTTTTCTGCTTCATTGCACGTTTCAACTTTGTGTTCATATAAGTATCCTCTCTATTAAGTACGGCGAATTTTCACTATTGAACTGATCCCATTACAATTTCTGAAAACGCCTACAAAATTGAAATCGAATTGCATTTGTTTCTAAAATCAAAATTCATAAGTATTATCTAAAATTCCTCATCATATAGATATTGTGGATTAAACCACTTGCTGAAGTGCGACTACACCTACATTTGTAACAACAAACCAAAGCGTGGAAAAAAGGAATCTAAGAGAATAGAAACACTGCTTGCATTGAAGCGAGATTTGTCGCATAAATAGCATGCCGAAATTGGCAGTAGTTGTACATATGCTTGAAAGTTGCCTTTGTGATTTGATTCAATAACGTCAGATTAAAGGGGAAATTGACAAAGAATTGTGCATGAGAAGACAGGTGCGTTCATAAGTTCTAAGCCAGAAAATACCCTTGTATGTGTTCAGTTAAACTGTTAATCTTTTATATAATATGACAATAAAAAAATCAACGCTTCCACTGTGATTTGTGGTTTACACGGCGATTTCTCAAATTTTCAACGAAATCACGTATTTCACAAATTACTCAATCAAATTTTGATTTGTTTAATTCTGTTAATATTGCACTGAAAGCAAGCAATATATAGCAAATATTGACATTTTGTGAAATTAGACAATACCTTTTATCAGGTATAGCATAAATCTAATTAATCCTCAATTACATGTATTCTTTTCTTTAGAAATCGTGTAAAAGATGTATCCTTTTTCAAAGCTGGTATGTGGCATTACGTATAAAAAATATGGTTAATACAAAAGGTCGGGTTGTCTTGGAATTTGTTTGTTTGTTTGTGTGTGTGTGAATGGCGCAGGTTTCATTTAACATGAAAACCTGAATTTTGTATTTAGGAATTTCGAAGATGTGTTCTAAGTATTTGCAGCAGAAATTTCGATGAAAGCCGATACCTGACAATAGAGAAAGATAAAAACGTACCAGGATGATTCAAAATTATGTTTACAAATTGCTATAACAGTTCTGTCCAAAAGTTGTACGTTTAAAAAATAGTCCAAAGTTTGATTTTCTTCATATCTTCGTCTTTCATTCAACCACGCCTGTCGTCAAAACGTTTGATGGCAAGATTCCATAGGTCATCCTTCTTCTTTGAAAGCAAGTTCTCTTCTTCCAATTGTTGCTCATTATTGTCCATGAATCCTTTCCCTTCTAAATTGTGTAAAGCTGGATTCACGTTGTACTCCCAGTTTCTTTTCTGTTGAAGTAACTCCTTCAATAGGGCAGCGTTATATCTTTCGTCATCAATTGGAACTGCGGACGCAATTACGAGATTAACAGCGAGGAACCACGTTACTATGCCCGGTAAAACCATGGCGGGAATCTGTCGTCTGCTATTTTAAGGATGGGTTGTAATTCTGAAAAATAAAATATGAATTTATACAAAATATAAGTTATCAAAAGGAAACTATTCTGTAATTTTCTACAAATTGAGTGTGTTTCTTGTTTTTCTTTCTTTTCTGTAGTCATCGTTGAAGAATCACCCAACGTAACGACTTTCACCGTACCCCCGATTCATGTAGATCCCCACAAACTAAAAAAAATCATCAACAACAACAGCAGCAGCAACAGACGAACAGATTTTTACTTCTTCCAAATGATAATAATAATAATAATAATAATAATCATAATGATAATAATAATAATAAATGCATTTATGGCGCTCTACAGAGAAGACAGCACCTGTATACACAGAAAAATAAACAATCACAAGGTAAAAAGAACAGCGGGAAACAAAATTTATCCGTTTTGACAGTATCAGAATATACAAGATACATTATATATACATTTAGAAAAGGTAACGTCAGAGTTCCTAGTTTACATGCACATTCACAAATTTCTTATTAAAATTATATTAAATTTTGAAGAATTCCCGAATAAACATATCTCACAAAAAGGTGTACCATACTTCATTTTGAAGTGGTAGAGCACTATTCTGTATTCCAACGTCCAATCGATCACTTTTCTTTTGTTGTCTGAACTTAGACCGTTCTAAGTAGTCTGGTGGCTTAATTTACGGTAAATTTGGGGCGAGATCTTCACAGACTGGATTAAAGCGCCAGTTATGTACATCTACTATAGGTCATAATGATAGTGTACTGATAGGGTTAATGTGCAATAAAAAAAAACGATTTGGTACCATTTTCATAAGAAATCAGTTCATTCCTCATCCCAGGATTACCTTTAACATTTCATTAACTTATGTTAAATTATTTTCCGTAAATAAGGAAAATATGTTTTTTTATATCATTGGAACCTCTCACACACGTTGGTGTACAAGTTACCTACATTTTGATCACTTTTAAATTTACCCCAAATATGAACTTTGACCTTTTACCTACATTTTGATCACTTTTAAATTTACCCCAAATATGAACTTTGACCTTAGTCTGACTATGACCCAGACCACGCAGCCTTGGCACTCTCAATCCTCCTAGAATGTTTTACGAGACCTAATAGGCATGCATGATACTTTTGATGCGTTTTAAGCATTTTCCGTGCTACAGCACCGGGGATACTTACTTCCTCCACTAAAATTGTAAAAATATAATGTAAACCAGGAAAAGCTGTATCCCCAAATGAAAAGAGTGCACATTATTTAGAAAAATGAATAAAATGTAAACTCAATTTACTTCCAGAATGTCAGTGACCATATGTACACGCTAGAATTCAGCAAACAATGAGCTAATGCTATTCAACAATCAACCTAAAAACACTTCGGATCTTTTTCTTATCACGGTATGCAGGCCCATTGTTACTGCCCACACTGTTGAAAACATTTCCTGTGTTATCACTTCACCGTATTGAGCTCTAGTATCTGTTCATAACATAAAGGGCAACATACTCACCTCACTCATGAGTTTTAAAAATGTGGGTTGCTGAATACCATCGCACAAATTAGGTCAGCCCTTACCAAGTGCTTTTCTATCATGAATTGTGTTCCTTTACAATTTCTTTTCGAAAAAAAAATATTAATCATATGGTCAAAGTTAATTGAACACACAGTAGAATCTCAATATTTCTTTTATCGCGAACGAGGACAGAACTTACTCCAATGCCGCAAGGACATAACATTCGAAATTTGTTCAACTGCGTGCACAATTACAATGGACCAGATGTAAAAGAATGTAAAGTGTGTTCCGGGCTGATTATTGAATATCATTAGCTCCATTGTTCGCTTGAGCATGTTGAGGCTATGTTTATCCATTGGTCACAGATATTCTATAAGTAAATTGAGTTCACATTTTATTTATTTTTCTAAATAATGTGCACTCTTTTCATGTGGGGACACAGTTTTTAGTGAAGGAAATAAGTAATCCCCAGGTCTGTAGCACGAATATTTGATAAAGGCACAACACGTATCATGTACCATAGCCTATAAGGAATAGGCGTATAAAATATGACCCTTTAACCCTCGTCCAACCAAGGGGGGGCGGGCGGTGGTTACCACCCCCGCTAACGGATGATCCTCTGTCGCACAAAAACCCAAACGAATACGATCTAAGGTTTATATGTAATTGTAAGTTCATCCTTTGCGGTCATTTTAGCGAAAAAAATTGGAGGTACCACCTTCATTGGGGTCAGGACGTCCCGTCAAAGTTGGAAGGGAGGGGGTGGTTGCCACTTTCCTATACTTTACTGTGTAAAATGCCAACAAATGGTACTTTATGTAAGTATGATGCTATTGTAAGCAAATACTTGTAGTTTTTCTTATTATTTAGAGGTAATTAACTGTTTATGCTTACTTTGGCATCCATTATTGCCAAATAAATACCAATTGTGCTAGCATAAATGGCAAAAACGGTCGAAAAACCCTCGATTTTGCTTACAAATTTTCGTAAAAAATAAGCTCTCAGTTATGACGTCACTATGACGTCATGTCGTTAAAATTAGATATGTTTGTACTTGATTTGAAGAACATATGTAGCTACATACTGATACCAAACAAGATGATATTTGTCGCTTAATTACGAAAAAATCAGGGGGTGGTGGTAACCACCCGCCCCCCCCCCCCCCGGTCGTGAACGTAGTACAAAAACCCTTGGTTGGACGAGGATTAATCCTGCAAACATCGTCGGTACTACTACTAGCATGAAAACTTAAAAGTTACCCATTTCTATTCTAGCATTGCTCCCTGCATGTTCTGCTATTTCCTAGCAACAAGCTTTATTTCAGCTCAGGGAGTTTCCGTAACCTGACCCATCTGACACACCTATGAATTCGGAAACCTTAACGGAATAAACCTGTGCTTTATTCGGTGAGGGTTTCCGAATTCATAAGTATGTCAGAAAAAAAGGTGTGTCAGGTTACGGAAAATCCCTTATTTCAGTGTGAAACGGAATCGCCTTAAACCTACGTTTGCGAGGTGTTTGATAAATCTCAATGATTACGGACATTAACCCTAGTCCTTTTCAAATGCACTAGAACCCTTTAAGCACTCAACTTGACATTGCTTGAAAGCTGATCACAAAGGTTGCAAAATTCACAGGAAAACAAACATCCACACAAGGTGAAAGCTTATTACAAATATTCGGTGTTTTGTGAAAGCACACAGATATAAATTCAATTATAATAGCCTTAGGCCGAGTAGTTCGTGTCCTGAAAAACTCCAACAATGGCTTTAAGAAAATAGACAAGATATTCTGAACATCTGGAGCTTTCCTCAATGCAAGTTGGGGGGGGGGGGGGGGGGGGACCAAAATCAATTCCAGACGCCCTATCATCCTGATTTTGATACTCATAGACAATTACTATAATTAACACATTTCTTAATGGCGTTTTCATATAAAGCTGAGCATTAGTCAAGATGTCACTGGAATGAAAGTAATACATTATTTATACAATGAGAGATGTGCCAGAATAAGCTAAGAAATTCATAAACGTGTATCCAATAGTAAGTTATGCAAACATTTGTTATTATTTCATTCAAAAGGTTGATATCATGAAGGCCTTACTGATTAAAACAATCTATAAAATCTATAAACGTACAAACACACACACACACCCTCGTCGTCACACACACGCCAAAATACACTCGTATATAATATGTATATACAACTTTGTATCTACGTTAACATAATAGCATACATCATTATCATTATACCATTAGAATACAAATATCCCTCTTGTCATTATACTACCTCATAATTAGTTTAACTTACATTTCTTTTGCTTTTAATTTTGATCCAATACTAATGGTTTTTCGTTAATGAGATATGTGCAATATTTATGTCACTTTAATGGGCTTCCATGAAATAAATAAAAGAATATGACGCTAGCTAGCATATAATAGGCGACGCAATTCACCCATTATATGCAAACGCATGATATGGAAAGATCAAAATGGGTTTGTGTCTATCAGGTTTTGTTTAAACCCAACAGACGCACACACGTACGCAAAAAATACCCTTACACACACATTTTCTTCTTGTTATCTTCTTCTTCTCCTTCACTTTCTATTTTTAATTCTTTTCACATTCCAATTATCAACTGGATTTAAAGGTGCAATTCTATCTATATACGTTCTTGTTTTTGTAGTAGTTGAACTCTACTCTACTAAACTCTTCTTACAATATAAACATGGG
Source organism: Ophioderma brevispina (assembly GCA_023653785.1). Taxonomy (NCBI): domain Eukaryota; kingdom Metazoa; phylum Echinodermata; class Ophiuroidea; order Amphilepidida; family Ophiodermatidae; genus Ophioderma; species Ophioderma brevispina. Next base: position 7,468 of record JAMKCH010008090.1, read on the forward strand.
ACTTATTATGTAGCTAAAAATAACTATTTCCTTTCACATAAAAATTGCAAATATTTAAAAAAAGAAAAATTAAATAATAATTAAAACCCCACACAGGAAAAAACACACTAAACAAAACAAAAAAATATGGCAAATCCTGTGGGTATACGATTTGAGGGATGGAGAATAAAAAATCGGCATATTTTCAGCCCAATATTTAAAAATGTGGAAACTTTGTGAGATTTGACGTAATTGTGACGGAATATGAAGAGATTTTGGTATGGTTTTCTTATCATCAGAAAGAAGAGACTCGTACATAAACAATGATATTTTATACCATTGCCAGGAAACTGAATGGGGTGCAAGACGAACCCTACCCCCACCCCCTCCCTTAGATGCGCTACAAAAAACACGGCTGGTTTAATGAGGTTAAAGGGGAGACGCAATTTAAGTATAATGAATCAAGTTTCATCTTGGTAGAATGGTCTGCACCCTTAAAACCCCATATGTAAAGTTTCGAGCCGATAGCCGATATTTAAGCCGTTTTGATACGAGAGCTAAAACATTGATTTTGTAAGCACATAGAGTATTGGTAAAATAAATCAATCAATCAATCACAATCTATCCATCCATCCATCCATCGCCATCCATCCATCTCTCTCTCTCTCTCTCTCTCTCTCTCTCTCTCTCTCTTCTCTCCTCTCTCTCTCTCTTCTATATCGATCTATCTATCTAGCTATCTATCTATCTATCTATCTATCTATGTCGACCGCGGTCGGAAAGCCAATGATGAATTTCCTCCAAAGACAGTCGGTCAAGAATGAGGTTGTGCAGTCATTTGTTCATGCCAGGCATCGAGCCAGAAGGACAGGGTTATGTCGCCCTTGTCTTCCCCGTGCTCGTTCCTTGGGTTGGCTTCCAGAACACAAGAAGTGAGACTGGTTGTTCTAGCCGTTTAGCACAAGGAGCAGCAAAATTCAGGCGCTGACCTCTCACTATTTCAGGGGACAGCAGTTTGGGTAAATCCCCATATATTACATCCCTGGTAGGGTCATCTTTCCAGTTGAGTTTTTGTCATTCATTAAAAGTCTGGTATAGCATCCATTACCCTGGCATCAAGGGTCGGAGTGTCCATTCTTCTGACAACCATACAGTAGAATACTTTAAACAACTGCACGAACGAAAGAAGCTAATGTCTGGCAAGTTGGATTTCCAGAGAGTACGCATATTATTACAAACTTTCCATGCAAGGGCTTTCCGGACATGACAATCCTTTTGGTGAATCAAAAGCATATTAAGGCACTAAAACGCTCTCTGAGTATATCAAACTAGTCACATCCCATCAAGTAGAGCCAAAAACCGCGTGAAAATCCGATATTTGTAACTTATTTAGTAAAAAAATGAAATTTCCCCTACTCTACACTGTGTTCTATGGAAATTGGCAGTTTTTCTCTTACATGCGAACAGTTTTGATCACATGACGTTATTCTGACTTAATTCTATGCATGTTGGTGCTTATTTTGGTATCAATAGAAATAGGAGGCCCATAGCTATCCATTAGACCAATATAACTTGCCTGTGCTATTCCTGTGTAGTACTTCTCTTCCGAAGGGGGTGGGGGGTAGTTGCCAACCCCTATCCACCATTTGGGGGGGGCGGTCACCCTGTATCGATACATGGATGTTTTTGCATGAAAAGGAGCGTAAAATGTTAACTGCTAATTACATTAAAGGTGCATTTCGTGATTCAAGCAACTCATGGTTTGTGTATGGTTCACTAGATATCCCCAAGAAAAGGTTATTTCCAAAATTTCAGTTGATTCCGACCGTGCGTTTTGATGTTATGTGCAAATGTGTGCATCACACTGCCCCATAGGCCACTGTGTTGTAATTTCTGTCCGTTTAGGGACAGAAAATACAAAATCGCGAATTTCTTCCAATGTAGATGGAATTTGCACATAAGATTAGGCACACATACTATACTTAGAGTAACAGTTCAGATGATATAAAAATCTCAAATTTTTCGAGGTAAGTCGGGGGGACGAGGCTGTGGATCACGAAATGCCCCTTTCAATAATTTCACTCCAAAAGAGGGGGTTTTAGGTGGGCGAAAAAACCTGAAGGGGGTGGCACCCCCCCTCTCTCTCTCTTCGGTAGACGAGGGTTAAAATTGGGAATCATCCATAAACGGAAGAGACACAACTGCCACCTTCGGGAAACCTAGTCAATTAATTAGTCCATGTTTTTATATTATGGCAAGTAAATACTCATATTAAGCTGTTAGATGAACAGCAAATAAAATCATTGCTTTCTTTGAAATGTTGTGTTATATTATATTAACGAACAAAGGTTTGATGGAATACGGTGAGCTTCTGATCTCAAATTATAATGTGTATAGCTACATTGTATATCCCAATCTAAAGGCGATGTAATAAAGAAGTGTCGTCAGTAATGTGTTCAATTATTGATCCTACGATTCACAATTAGGGATGTTTGAAAGCGGTATATAAACATCAATTTACAAATTAAGTGGACTTAAACCTAAATATAGCAAAACGTTTGTATAAAAGACAAAAGGTTTTTGTAAATTTACAGAAAATACAACTTCAATCTTTTGTTGTGTTGATTAGCGAACAGTATTACAAATACTGTTCGCCTTGATTTCAAATTGTACAAGACAAATTCTTCAGCTCGGAAGGAAATACAATGGGAATAGAGGAGAACTATTTGCGCATGGCAAAAATGGGCACAATGACGTCACGTTTTATCTATCTCCATTAATACGCATGTATATCACTTTAAAAACAAAAAACAACAACAATAAGCTTACGGGTATAATCTAATTTGCCGTTTCTCGAAATAATCGCATGGTAACATAAACATTGTTAAAACATAAACTTCGATTAAGCAATGCATTTTCTGCAACATGTCTAAGCAGGAGATGGTTATTGCAATCGGTTACACGCTTAAAAGATATTCAGCGGTGTTAAAATTTGATATTAATATGCATAGCTATAGCTTTCTTCTTTTTTCGAGCTGTTTGTTTCAAGCTGTTAAATAATATTGGTCCAGCATCTTTCATGGACTTTTTTCACAGAAGTCGTATTTCTCAAGACAGATTTCTACATTGGCGGGCAAGGACAAATTCCTTCTACAATTCTGTCTTTGTCTCTTTCCCTAGACTTTTTGGAAAAATATTCCACTTCACGCTCGGCAAGCAAGCTCTCTTCCCAAATTCAAGTTCCTTTGTAAGCAGTATTTCCTCACAAGTTAATTCCAGCATTGCCTGTCTTCTTTTCACAATTTTTTTTTTTGGCCTACTCTATTTGATGTTTATGTATGTTGTTCCATTGAAAGAAATGCACTAATCGGTGTGTTTGGGCTGAGTACCCCATTTTTCTTTCCAGAGTTACTCTTTTTGTCTTTTGTATTTCATAAGTAACTCAAATAAGTATCATTATTATTATTATAAGTAACAACATTCTTGTTTGTCGCCCGAATGACGTCATATCCGCAGGACACCCCGGTTTTCAAATATCAGTTAGCCAAAACAATTTCCAAACACTGGATTTTTGTATGTATTTTGCTGTCTATTGTGACCTTGGTTGTATTAGTTCCACGCTTATTGGAAATGTTATTAGGAGGCGGTCGCACCAACCCCCTCACCTGCCCGGAACCTAAGCCACCTTGAAAAAAGTGTAGTTGTATCCATTTATTTTTTTATTAAAATGAACGCATATTCTACAATATTCCGAAGTCTCTTGGTTGTAATTGTTATTTGAAGTCTTTCGTGACGACGAATAAAATAAAATTTAAAAACAAAATGCCGTTTTGGTTAAGGCAGTTTTTAAAATTAGAGTCAGATGTATGTAAAGTATCCTATACAATAAATGATGAATCTGTCAGATCGTAGATAATATAAAATGAAGACATCAAAATAGTGTTCTCACATTACTTAAAAAAATGAAATTTCCAATTAAACAGTAAAATTCGATAAAGCTGAAAATAACAATAGACCAATTTAATTAAACAAAGAAAGTCGCATTTTAACGTGTTGCCTCTGATGTGAAACTCAGTAAAATTATAACATACTTTTAAGGGTAGATTGCAAGCGATTATAATTATATTCATTCGTCGTGGTTCATGATTTTAAAGTTCAAGCCGCTATGATATTACCAGGGAAACATGCACGTTAATTTCCGCGTAGGCCACTTTTAGCGTTTCATCCGTCCATTCACTTATTGCAATGGATATGACAATGATAAGTTGTACAATTCAACTTCATTCAGCGAAACCGGTAAAATATCCAATGATAATAATATTGAAAAGTGACACTGTACTTAATTGCACCCCAAAGAAACAAACATTGACAGGTCTGATACGATATTTGTTCGTTATACATGTTTGGGCTGCCCTGCTATTATTAGATTATGCCAAAAGAAGGAATTCAAATGATACAAAAAATTGTAGATTGTTTTATTATTTATTTCGCTTTATTGTTGCTTATTTTTGCTTGTTTGTTTGCTTGCATGCTGTTGTTTTTACAAAAAATCTGATTGACAATATGTTCCAATGATAATTAATAATAATAATAATAATAATAATAATAAGTTTTTATATAGCGCTTAATCCCCGTAAACAGGCTCAAAGTGCTGTTGTCAATTATTATTACACCGCCTTCAAGAAATCGTCACAATTATTTCGCTTCATCTAGGTGGCTGCTCAAAGACATGCCTTACAAGCGCACAACCCTATCAGCACTTAGATTGTAGCAGCTTCCCAGTTTTCGCTTGGGTCGACGAGGCATTGCCAAGGGACACAAACATGTTGACCACAGTGTGGCTCGATCTCACGGTTTTAACGGTCTACTGATCACGAGTCCTGCGCTTTCCACTGACAAGACCACACGTGCGCTCACGTCTTAATTAAAGGGACACGAGGAAATTTACAGAAGATAAGTTTTACAAAATCTGAGGTTGCAGTTGATTGATTTTAGAATACCAACCGAGAACGTTTCGATGGTTTAGGTCCATTGCATAAATAGTAGAAAAGGTCACCAAAACTAAGTGAACTTTCCTGCTCTCTTAATCGGGCCAGGTTATAGAAAAACATGCTTTCTTTTCGTGCACGATTAAAATAGTACGGAATTATCTTGTTATCACATTAAGACGGCGTATTCGTCTTATTCGCTAATTATGTTTTAATACATAAGCATTTTAAATATGTATTAAACCTTTTTTCTTTCCCATTTTATCGTTAGTTTTTCATTCCTTGAACTTCACTCACGGCCTTTGCTTTCGTTTATCGCGACCCCATTGGAAAAAGGCTTCCTTCTGTGACTGTTGGCAGGCTTAACACTTAACTGCATAAGGGGGCGGGGTCCTAGGGACCCATTTTTGTTTTTCAGACGGCGATTGTTAACGCTGCAATACGTTATATTTGGTTTATATTTTTTGTATTCGTCTAAATTTTAGTTGCGCTTGGATTGGTGCAAAAAATGTCAAATCCATCGCGTCGTTTTTGCGTTAATTAGCATGGGTCCCTAGGAGTCCCCCCCCCCTTAGGCACTAACGGAAGTGCCCATGACAAAAATGAAAAATCTTAATAGAGTTACTGTGATTCTGATTTTCATAATGCATACACCTAGTGACATAAACAAAGTAAATAATTAATTTTAAAAATCTTGCAAAGTATAGTAGGCCATTGGAGCCATAATATTTTATATACATCATGTAGCGGTTTACTGTTGGAACCTATGGTAAATTATACAAGGAACCCTAAAAAATATAAAATGGCATGAGACATTTATGTTGTGCTTAATATGGTAAATATAATTCATTCTTCACCAATTAAAGCAATCAGTACAAGTCTAGGTGAAGCAATGCCGTAGAAAATGCAGAAACAAATTTGTGTTTTTTCGCACATTTTGACGCAAAATTAAAATCAATGTTTTGCCCCTAATTTTCTTACTGAACAACTTTCTTCAGTTTTTATTTCTTTATTGTTGATGTCTTTGAAGCCTTCTAACATGTGATGGATTCCATCTAAAAAATCCTTTAGGAAAGTGGTTATATTAGGGGGGGGTCCCTAGGAACCCCCGTTATGCACTAACGGAAGTGCAAACTCCTTATGCAGTTAAGTGTTAATGGGCTATCCTGGTTTTGTCAGCTTTGGTTTTCAGTGTGTTTTCATCCAAGTATGGCTTTGTAAGTACTTTTATTATTTGCCAGTTTTATTAATATTTCTGAATTGGTATATTTGTCAGTGTATTTTTCTAATGCTTTATTCTATTTGATATGTAACGGTGCTTTCATGCTGATATTACCAAATAAAAATAAACAAACAATTGTGTGTTGTGGCAGAAGCAGCATTTTTTGCATTTCAAATAATGTCCCTCTAAACAGTATAGTGGCATTAATGAATGATAATTAAAAACCAAGTCTTGATGCCTGATGGTTCAACTTCTGTGTATATTGCGGATCGATTTATAAATTGATCCCACTTCTGGTCCACTTTGCTGGCCGCCTTATATAGAGGCCATCCAGAACAGGGGATCCTCTTCAATAAATTACGATGCCCGCCAGTTAACTTTGCATGATAACTCATGCAGCGTCTACCAGGGTTGAAAGGGCTAAACAGGATTATCGCGACGCGTGATGTAGAACTGCTAAAACAAAACGCTTTTATACAGTTAAGTGTACCAGGGCCATGAGTGTTCTTACATTCCCTGAATTACAAGAGACAACTTAATTTGTTTGTACTCCTTTGAATACCTATGACAGGTGGATTCTAAGTGTGATCGTTAATATTCATAAATTTGAATTTTTTAATTCTACCAGAACCACTTTTCTGCTATTTTTTTACACAACTTAACGGTTATCGATTTTGGGGTTAATGGCGTTTTAATTATTTGCGTGCACTAAAGAAAAAAGTTGCTTTGGGCTCCTTCCAATCAGATAATTTAGAAAACTACCCGAATATTACTACTCTATCATGCTTTTGTGTTTCAACTGTTTGATTTCACTTGTATCTGATTTTATTTAGTTATTACAATTTAGAGGATCGACCTATCGGAGGTATACCCAACAGTAGTTAAGCTCAGATTTTTTTGTCACGCAACAAAGTAAGTACAATTTCTAAAATATAGCGAGTTTAAAGTGATATACTATAATTTTGTTTGAAGTTTTATTACATTCCTTGTATATAATCCTGTTCTTAAGAATTACCTGCTGGTGAGGTTTGTTGGAATTAAGCCAGTGGATTAATAACCGCCAACACGTCCACATTTAAAAGCTTTTATAATAATGCTTTTACACAATGAAGTATTATTACTTTAATACATCTTTGTTTTAAATCAGCTAGACTGCCAATAACGCATGATTTATTTAATGTTACTTTCTAGAGTGAACGAGAGCGCACGACTCAAAGTTTGAAGATGATAATGTTTAAGGTTGTATTCTAATGCTTTTAACCAAATCTGCAGTTAACGTTAAACTATTGCGCACGGAAAACTTGCTACGTGATTGTAAACATTATTGTTCATTTTTTTCACCATTGTAAAACTTGCTCAAGTTTACTACAATAATGCAACAAAATGTATCTCGGCATGTTTTTCGATCAGTATTGGCCACAAAATTCGATAATTTTGAAAGTTTCAATTTACATTTTGTTGCCTAGACCTTGCTCTTTCGTGAAACACCTCGGTTTCTAAACAAACGTGCAAAATTGATGAGATAGTAAGCCCGAAAGACGCAAAACTCCTTCACAAAAAAGTTGCACTTTATGAATTTCCTATGGTCACTGTGTGGTACAACGCACTTATTGGATATTGATTTTAAACAAAGAGGATTCCGACTGGGGTATGCCTACTTGTTATATTGATTATGGTCTACATATTAGTGTTGCGATACACAGTAATGCCCATTGATAATTCCGTAAAGTTGAACGTTTGGGGCAGGAGTTTTGCGTCTTTCGGGGGTTGTATCGCAACCATTTTTGCACGATTTTTTACCAGCGAGGTGTTGCATGAAAGGCCAAGGCGGTGGCAACAAAATGTATTTTTTCGGAAACTTTCAAAAATTACCAGACTTTGGCAAAATACTTGTCGAAAAACATGCCGAGATACCTTATGTGGCAACTGTAGTTGGTAAGGAAGAGTTTAGGCAATAGACCATACGCAATACGACGTCACACGTGGCGATTATCATAAAATCTCCCTCGCCCTACGGTGGAAATACTAAGAGTACAATAGATCACCTGTACAACCTCTTGAGAATTCTGGAATTCAATAACAGGTGGATGTATTGTAATCATGTGATGTGGCTCTCTTGCTATACAGAACGGCTGCTTATTGCATAGGGTTTATTGGTCGTTTCATGTTTTTTATTGCATAACAATTTGCTCATTACGTGATACTTGTATTACCTTCCAAGCAGCCAATCAATAATATTCTAGTGCTTAGATAGTGCCCATTTTTCCCTTTTTTTTAATAGGGACAAGTTATGAAAAAAGGCGAGAAACAAGCCTACGTTTTATGTTTCGAAGATAATAAGCAAGTTGGACATGGTCATGAAATTATGGAAATTGAAAATATACGTTTTAATCAAATGAAAATTCCTCACGCGTAACGAATCTACACAATGATTACTGTCAAATGAAAGTAGAAGCAACCTCATGATTCGCAACTACTCTTTTAACAGCGCCAAAGGAAGATAAATTGGAAGTAACCTAGCGATTCGTTTAACCTTATTGCTGCTGAGTGACATATATTGTTAAATATTAAAAATTAGGTTTTTCTTGTTCACAAAGCCAATACATGCAGACACGAAACCTGGTTCGCAAACGTGGACGTTGGGGCGTTTCTTCAGATGGAACTCAACACAGAAAAGGTGACCGAAGCCAGTCCATTTAGGTCAACTCAAAGTTTGACGATGGTAATGTTTAAGTTAAATTATTGCGCACGGAAAACTTGCTACGTGATTGTAAACATTAATGTTCACTTTTTTTCACCATTGCAAGACTTGCCCACGTTTACTACTATAATGCGCTGAAACACAGTTGCAACAAAAGGTACCTCGGCATGTTTTTTCGATCAGTATTGGCGCAAAATCCGATAATTTTGAAAGTTTCTATTTACATTTTGTTGCCTAGACCTTGCTCTTTCGTGTAAAATCTCATTATAACAAGCGTTGTAATATGCTTAGATATGAGCCCGAAAGACTCAAAACTCCTTCACCAAAAAAGTTGCACTTTATGGATTTTTCTTGGGTCACTGTGTGGTACAACGCAAGAATTGGGTACTGATTTTAAACAAAGATGGTTCTGACTGAGGAGTATGCCTACTTGCTATATTGATTATGGTCCGCATATTAGTGTTGCGATACACAGCAATGCCCATTGATAATTCCGTAAAGTTGAACTTTTGGTGAAGGAGTTTTTCGGGGTTGTATCGCAGCCATTTTGCACGATTGTTTACAAGAGCGGTGTTGCATGAAAGGGCAAAGGCGGTGGCAACAAAATGTATCTTTCGGAAACTTTCAACAAAATTACCGCACTCTGGCAAAATACTGGTCTAAAAACATGCCGTGATACGTTTTGTGGCAACTCTAGTTGGTAAGGAAGAGTTAAGGCAATATACCATACGCTACCATAAGTTCACAAAGCCAATACATGCAGACACGAAACCTGGTTCGCAAACGTGGAGGTTGGGGCGTTTCTTCAGATGGAACTCAACACAGAAAAGTTGACCGAAGCCAGTCAATTTAGGTACTTATAGTGTATAACACCAATGTTGATTTCAGGCACAATTAAATTACAATGCCCGAAGAACGTTAGTCTCATATTCTGCACAAAACAAAGGACATTTACCACGTGTGATGATGTCCTCCTATTAGTCAAAGCCCAGTAGGATAAGGTGTCCAATCATCAGTTTATTTACCTAACTGTAAAATGGTTCTTCTTTAACACTTAAAGAGACATGAGGAGATTTCCAGAAAGAAGCCGCCCCCAATTGTTTTCTCTACTAGTTTGTACATATTTGGAATGCTTACCAATGTATTAGATCACACCTGAAGTGAATAAGCCGAATACGCCGTCTTTATGTAATAAGATGATGATTTAGTAGTTTCTGTCGTGCACGACAGAAAGTCAAAGCATGGTTTTCTATGGGGAACGATTACGATAGCAGGCAAGTTCAAAACAAGGTTGCGGTTTTCTTTTGCACCTGTTTGTCCAATAAACCTTCCAAACGTTCTTGGTAGGTGGTCTACAACCGATCCAGTGAAATTTGAGAGAAATTCATATCCTAAAAAACTCTGGTCATTGATGGGGTACATCAACACAACCACATAACAGGGGAAAATGAAATCCGGTTATTCAAAATGGCGGTCCAAAAACCGATTTTTGGAACGCGCACCCAATTCCCCAGCCGAAAATGAAAAACCACTTTCCCGAATGACTTTTTCCATAAAATTTGGCTCATAATAGAAGAACATAAATACATTTACATTGTTGAAATAAAAATTAAAAAAGTTACTCCAGTACGATTTAAGGGACAAAACAAATTTTAAATAGCGCCACCAAAATACTTAATTATGCTAATTAGCATAATAACGCCATGGCCGTTTTTCATTTTTCCCACAAAAACATGCGCAACTGATATTTAGGCAATTACATAAAATTTTGGGCAAAACAATATACCGTTAAAAATGGCGTACGATAAACAAAATTTGGGTCCACGTGCCCCCCCCCCCTATACACTTAAGTGTTAAGTACAACTCTATATATATATCTGGTATCGCGTGCGATACCAGACATATATAGAGAGTTGTACTTAACACTTAAGTGTATAAGTACAACTCTATATATATGTCTGGTATCGCGTGCGAATACACTCAATCGTATTCCTTCTTTTGATTACGAAACTAAAATCGTCAACATGATCTAGGCATCATACAAATTAAAACGATACAATTATGAAATGCAATCGAAAGAACGGAACATTGGCAGATCCATTCAAAATCCATTCCTTGATGAGCGCAGTGGATGTTTAGTTAGAATGTAAAAATAATTAACCAGTTACGTTCATCATTGCTGATATTACTGGCTTATAATAATAGAGATTTGAAACGGCAATGCGGCAAAGTTTTGCAGCAACAGAACCACCATGAAATTGTCATAGAATTGTGTAATATTATTACTTTCTTTACTTTGCCGCCAAGAATGAAGTATATCTCAGAGTAAAAAATTATTTCCTTGTCGAAAAGAAGTAGCCCAAAAAAGCAATAACAAATTAGAGAAATATTTCGCGCCATTTCCTTTTTCAACTGAAAGACGCATCATCTTATATTTGAACCTAATTAAGCATATGCACTCTGAATTATAAAAAAAATGGGAAATGCAGCGCGTGTCAAATTTAGGGCATATGCACCGCTGCCATTACTCTAAGGTAAGCACAATGCGGGTCATGTAAATTATTTATATGTTAACACTTAAGTGCCTAAGGTGTTTTCACTCACGTTGGTGCCTAAGGGGGGGGGGGGGTTCCACCACTTTCCCGATGGAATTTTCAAATGAAACTCATACCACCTTTGAGGGGGCATAAGACAAGGCCAAAGGTGCAATATAAATGAGTTCCGGTTTATCGTCTGGAAATTAGGGGCAAATCATTGTTTTCGAAATGCGTCAAAATCGCTCAAAAAGTAACATGATGTTTCCGCGGCCCTGCTTCCACAGCATACACATTGCAAATCATTTTGATGTTTATATCTACTCTAGAAGGACCAATTTACATATATGTAACACAAACATTACCATTTTGTACATTCTTGTATTTTTTGTGGGGGCAGTCGTATTTGCCATAGGTTTGTATAGCAATGGCGCGCAGTCGCTCGATGATGGAATCGCTTCTTTTCAGCACATAAAGGGTTCATTATTTTTTCTGATTATGTAATATTCAGAAAAATATTTCTGGCAACAGGGTTTGCTAATTTTTATTTTTAAATCACACTCCCGTTGGTGCCTAAGGGGGGGTGGTTCCTAGGGACCCAAGCTAATTATCTCATTAACGGGCGAGAAATTTTAGTAAATTTTTTTTTATGGAAAGAAGCGCATCGATAAGTTGCACAATTACAAAAAATTAGAGTTCGAAAATATTTTTCGCGAGTGAGAAATCGCCGAAAAACAAATCTTGGGTACTATGGAACCCCCCCCCTTAGGCACTTAAGTGTTAATCAATGTCAAAACACGAACTTTTGTTAATGCCATTTATCATAACAAGTATTAAAATTGTAAACGATATGCCAGTGTAATTTCATAAATAATAACTAGGAACACAATTTTACGGGGTATTGTTTCTCACTGCGTTACATATAACTAAATATTACATATTAAACATTGTGCTAGATCTCTCATTTTTTAGTTGCGCCTTCACGCATTTTATTCTATAATAATTATAGTGATTAACTCGAGTTGCAAAGCTAGCCGAAGATGCCATTGATCACACTCTATTGCAAACATATTATTATGAGCTATCGTGACAGAAACGTGTATTCCGTATCATTCACCCAAACCCTAAAACCAAATGGAGGGCACACCAAAACCATTCCAGATTTCAGGTATATTTTTAAACGGGTTTATACTGTATAACAAGCATGAACGCATTCATTAACGCGTCGTACTTTGCGAACCGTTTGAAGTTGATGATGAGTAGTTTCTTGTGTTTCAGAGGTTGCAATAACATGGATTTGAGAATTGAGTGCATATTTATCGCCCTTTAAAAGGTGCTTGTTCCGATCGCCTAATTCTAATTATCATCCTGATATTTCAGCTTCCAAAGCCATTTCTTACCCAAGATACAGACAAATAATGCCGTTTAATGGTTCACCATCAATATTAGCAAAGTTAGTGAATAAGGTCTTGCAATATGAATTGTCGCTTCTACTATCAAACCTCCAATGTCCAATTATTCTGACTTGTATCTCCGCCTCGCGGCGCCTATCCCCGTTTCAATAAACCTAGACCACACGTCTGCCAAAAGTAGTGAAAGCTAGAGTAATGAGTTAGTCTTCTGGTAGCTTCGCGTTTTCTCTTCCATCCTTTTAAATGACGAGCGCCTAACGGCAGCAAGTACCATTTTAAAGTCTTAGGTATAACCCTGCCGGTATTCGAACCCGCGACCCCCCAGAACTGTGAGGACCCGCTAACCACTAGATCAACTAGTCGGTTCGAATAACCGTTATAAATGCTTAATATATTCTAGAGAGGATCTGAAAATTGGAAAGAAAAACTCATCACAAATCAGATTTTTGCATACTTTTCTAGTCGGTTCGAATAACCATTATAAATGCTTAATATATTCTAGAGAGGATCAGAAAATTGGAAAGAAAAACTCATCACAAATCAGATTTTTGCATACTTTTACAAGTAACCTATAGGTATCCTATCAAGCCCTACAAGTGGTAAGACCAAAAGCAACCGTGACCTAATAAGAACAAAATGGGATATTTTAGTCATTGCTGTCCATACGGACACGTTCTGTATCACGTAAGTGAATGGAGATTCATATCTTTGAACGCTACTGGTTTCTTAATTTTCTGTCAATTTTTTCAGTTTAAAAAAATAACTTATGAGAATTCTACTTGTCCTTCGCTTTTAAGTTACTCCTGCAAATTCCAAATATTTTGCCTCTTTCGGGTGGATCACTGATAGTGTTTTTAAGAAGATAGAAAAGACATAAAGGCTGAACAACCAACCGAACCTTTTTGAGTGTATTTTTAAACTATACTTCTTCTCCAAAAAGAGTTGTATTAATTAGAAAGAGTTCGAAAGATAACTAAAGTATTATCTATTTTTAAAAGTGATGTTAGTAAAGAAAATATGGTATATTATTTCTGTCATACACGACAGAAAAGCCATGCTTTCTTTCAAAGCCGTTTCTATAGGACAGCAGGTGATTTTTTTTTTATTTCTTTCTACTTTTCTGTCCTATAAACCGCTGAAGCTTTGCAGTACAAAAAGTGTAAATTTATGGAAAATTGTATTCTCTGAAAATCACATTGTGTCCCTTAAATGACGGGCTTAAAATCTACAAGGCAATTCCGAGTGAATTTTTTTTCAGTTTTCATAAATGTTACTTTGCGCGTCGAATCAATATTTTAAAGTTTACGTTCATACCAATGTATCATTATGCTAGGCATTTCATGTACTATTATATTGAATTACGTCTTTACTTCTTTGCTTGCTTTCTTACATATCTAATGGGAAAAATCTTGAGCCCTTCTTACGGTAATTTCGGCCTTCTTTAGATGGCGGTTTCAAAAAGTAACGTCCGCCTTCAGAATATAGAAACCCACATTTAGGCCAACATTCTTTGCGAGAAGGTGTGAACAACCCAAGAAAAGGCTTGTACAGTAGCCGTATATTTGGACGAACCATTGGACCACAAGAAATTCAAATTCACAGTAAGTAGACCTCGAATGCCATGTATATACATAGATATTATTTTTTTTCAAATTGCTAAAGGTATGCTAGAATCCTTTGGAGAGCTGCGCTCATGCGTTTCTTAATAATTGAACAGAAGACAACCCAACTTCACCAAGACCATTTTGGCGGGAAACTTTTGTAGTAATACATGTGGATATTACCGGTTAATTTTAGAATACTGAGATTGGTGTTTGAGGAGTTTTCCACGTAACTGTTCAGGGGATGTTTAATGCAAATTTCTTTCTGCGCTTTGAGATAAATTCGGATGAATTTCTGAAAGTGACACGGTCTCACAGGAGATATTCAAGGATGACGAAAATTACTAAATTGCAATGAGTTATGGACCAATATTACAGCCAGAAGCATGCCTTGAACAAGAAGTTAGAGAGAAAAAAAAAAAAAAAAAAAAAAAAAAAAACAAAAAAAAAAAAAAAAAAAAAACAGTGAACAGAGGAAAAAGGAACGAAAGAAGAAACGAAGGCAGAATGCAATTTTTCTTTAAAAAAAGAAAAAACCTAAAAAATTAAAAAAAAAAAAAAAAAAAAAAAAAAAAAAAAAACATTTTTGAAATTAAACTTGCAATTTCTGTTCGCGCTCATACACGTCCAAATTGGTATAGCGTAATAATACATAATTTGGAATTAGAAAAATATGAAAAAAAATAAATCATTTTTATTATTATTATTATAAACAAAAAACATGAATATAAGTTTTTGAAGGTAAGAAATGTTGCTGTTTTAATAGACATACAGTACACACGCACGCGCATACTGAAGTATCATTAGCAAAGTAAACTAACACAACAACGTGCAGTCTTACCTTATAATTCTTGGGGTGGATCGAACGTGACCTATGTGTAATCTAGAGGGTCGCTGACAGAGCTGGTATTCGCTGAATCCACCTGAGATGTAAGTGCGTTGTGTGTCTTCTCGATTCATAGTGAGCCAACTAACTTAAGAAAGGCTTATCAAGGTCGGTGATGTAACTTAGCTTCAAGCGCTCTCTTGCATAATTATTGTGGTATGTTGTGCTGTAGTGGGCCTTCTGTGCTCGCATCAATGTAATCACGTAGCTACGAAATACGAAAATGGTAAGAAATTAATACATCCTTTCATTACGTAGCATTAAATGTACATCCACAAGTGAAAAATTAATATGCGTTGTATATTGAAATAACTTGTATTTGGAAGCAATTATAAGGTGAAGTTCATTTGTGATAAAGGAATTAAATGCTCAGTGTAGTGCAAAAACAAGGAAGATGGTGCGTCGACCATATTCTTAAATGGCTTAATCTCTAAATCAACCATTGTTTTTAAATGTTTTCAAAATAAATGTTTTCATGATAGAGTTCCACAACAAACATGTGATTAGGAGCGTTGAAGTACTTTCCCAAGGAGGAATGCATTTTACAGAGGCCTTGCAGTTTGTATATTTGCATCTATCTAAACACAACTACAAAATGTTTTAAGACATTCAAGGACCAGTATGCACGGGCACGAACTAATGCTTTTAAAAGCCGCGGGCCAAATGTGGGTCCCAAAAAATGTTAGTCTCAAGTGAGGGGGGGATATTCTAGCCGTTTGAGCTTATCGTGTATCATGTAGGGCGCTGACGTTTTAGCTTTTGTGTGCTGCATTTTATCAATTACAATCTTGACGCATGTGTGTACTGTGGGTGTTTTGTTTGAGGCTAAATAGGTTGTTTGTGCGCGTGGTTGAGGTGCCATGATTATTGAGAATGCTAATAGGTGACTTTAAGCCTCCCCGCTTAGTATTATGAGTAATCGTCACAATCATTTCGCTTCACCTCGTCGGACAGCAGGCAAAGCTCACCATCCTCTCAGCACTTGGCGTGTAATCGCCCCCTAACAACTACCCGAATATCGCTCGGGTCGACGATGCAAGTGAGGTAAAGTGCCTAGCCCAAGTGCACAGCACCTTGGCCACCCTCGGGGCTCGAACCGGTAACCCTCAGATCATGAGTCGGTCGTCTTATCGCACTGGACCACAGGTGTCCACAGATGGCACATTTTTCAGTGGATACAACGACCGACTCCGTGACCCCAAGGTCCTGGGTTTCGAGTCCCACTGAGGCCAATGTTTTTGTCTTGGGCAAAGGCACTTTACCTCCGCTTGCCTCTCTCCCACCCAGGTGCAAAATGGGGAGCTGTTAGGAATATTGTCCATTGTGCGCTGCCCAAGGTATGAGTATGCCTCGGACATTTGTAAGGCAGCTGACCTATTCTAGTGGCAGAGGAATAAAGGTAAAGCTCTTGGTATGGCACTCTCCCACGTATCAAATCATGGCGAGTTTCATGCGCATGTAATAGCGAGTTTACCCCGCTATATGTCCGTTTACAAGACTCTTGCCTATCCCGTTTGAACTCTATGTGCCGAGTATCATAAATCATGCACGAATAAAATCATGTCCCCAGAATAAATAATGCCGAGTTTTAAAACTGGACATGATTTTTTTCAACATTTTTGTTTTTTAAACTGACAGATTTTTTTTTGTCCTCAACATGAGCAACCGGACATGATTTTTTTCTCAACATGAGCAAACTCGACCAATGATTTTTTCCTCACATGACAAACTCCGACAGATGTTTTTTCTCACCCTGAGCAAACTCGACATGATTTTTTTCTCAACATGAGTAAAAAAAAAAACAAACCGAAACTCGACATGATTTTTTTTTATAAAGAAGGGACCCCGACCACGACATCGTTTAGACCATCGAAAAACATACATTTTTCTTGATTCATGGTGACTAATGTACTAAAACTGTGACGCATACCACTTGACACTTTGTTACAGGGTACGATATGGATGGAGTTGCGATAAGCCCATGATATTAAAATACCATTTTTCGCATATTTAAGAGCACTTGTCGGTAAGATTCAATAGGCCTATTAAGCTAATGTATAGCAGACCGGTTTTCGTCAAAAAATCGTGCGGATTAGATATTAATGCCGAACTCATCTAGCTTCATAGCCTATTTGAACTCTTACCGACATTTCTCTTAAATAATGCGAGTGTATTTAGAATATCGTGGGCTGATCGCAACTCCATCCATATCGTATCCTGTAACAAAGTGTCAAGGTGGCGTATGCGTCTTCATGTTGTATAGCATAGTCCCAGATCAGAAATGTTGTTTTCCTGTGTTTTTTCTCAAACTATGTCTTGGGGGCTGGTCTGCTTCTTTATACCCTAAAAAAATCATGTCGAGTTTTCCTCATGTTGAGGAAAAAAATCATGTCCGAGATTTTGAAACTGGACATGAATTATGCAAACTCACCATATAGAGAAAAAAACTCGATGTATAGAGGCAAACTGGACATATAGCGCTGTAAACTCGTACATAATAACGCTGCACACGCGACATAAGGCGATGACAACTCGATACCTCGGCCGTGAAAACTCGCCATAATTGGATACGTGGAGCGTAAAACTGGACAGGAATTTATGTCAAACTCGCCATATAGAGAGCACAACTCGGTAAGAGGGCAAACTGACAGTCGCGCTGTAACTCGACATATAACGCGGCACACTCGACATATGGCCGCGAGGAAAACTCGATACACAGGCGTGAAACTCGACATGCGTGGAAACTCGCCATGATTTGATACGCAGCGTGCCATAGCTTTGATACATTGTTGAAAGGCGCTATATAAATGTTTGACACTTTTTTTAGACTACTTACTCCCCAACCCCTCCCCGCAGACCTCAAGGAAAAGCTGCCTACGATCCTGGTCGGCACGACACAGTGACTGGTTTATCTGCTAATGATAGAAACATCGTATTTGTTGAGTGTTGTAAAATCTAAACAATACGATTTTTTCGTGACAGAAATAGGGTTTAATAAATATGTGAATATTATTGTTTTGGGCATCTCCTGAGCAATAGAGAATCATTATCTGAAGTGTTTCTGTTTCGCTCCAGTTCAATCCCTATTTAAGGCCAAGTCAATTTGTACTTTTTCAGTTCCGTTGCTAATCGCCTTCAATGTAGTTAAGTCCAAAAATCCTCAATTCCCGGGACTAATCTTTGGCAAGTAAGGTTTGACGATTGATTTGACATCAAAGGACATTTTAGAAGGTTTTTAGCCCACATGTCCATCTGGAAATGTGCAATTTCCAAAGGAGGGGGTAAAGTTTCTACAAGGGTAATTTTAAATAATATTCCAACATAACGTTTTAGTAGAGCTCAATTGTTCAGTGGTAACAAGGAGTACAAAAGTATAAGGTGACCCTGTCTGTAAAATGCATCCTTATGGAGAAATATATACAGCAAAATTGGCTAAAGGCAAATGTTTATATTTCAGTACAGGTCAAGGTCTTATACTGGTTTGTTTGAGTTAAAATATCTTATATTTCGACATTTTCCAAGGGACATGTGGGCTAAAAACCCTTCTACAATGTCCTTTGAAGTCAATCAATCATCAAACATTACTTGCCAAAGATTAGCCACTGAATTGAGAGATTTTGCTTACTAATTAATAGGAACAGTTATTACGTACAACCTTCCAATAGGAAAGTTGATGGATTTCATTGATCGATTATCGCCCAGTATTATTCTGTGTTTTTAATTGATATAAGAGCCTGGCATGCACTTGCATACACTTACGACCAAGTATCGTGGGAAACAAACTTGTTGTTTGATGATAAGACGACGATATGACAAGACAAGACGATAAAGATGACGAATGACGATGAAGATGATGAACGATTACGATGATGATGATGATGTGATGATGATATAATGAGTGATTATGACGACTATACGTTGAAGACTGATGATGATGATCTTTTGCTGATTTGAAAAAGAAAACAAAGGAATTTATCCCATTTTGAATATATATATATATATATATATAGATATATGATTATATATATTATATATATATATATATATATATATAATATATCTATATAATATATATATATAATTATATATATATATATAATATATATATAATATTTTTAATTTTTTTAATTTTTTTAAAAAAATTAATCCACTCTTTTTGCTTACCTAACCTGCGAACCGTTACACAACCAAAATGCATAACTATTTTAATCATTAAAAAGTAATACTCACAGCAAAGCCTATAATGTTTCTATTTCTCCGTAAGTTCAGCTTGATTATCAACCATTACAAACGAATAATGAAAAAAATGCATGTATCATTTGTGATATATTCTTCTCTGCAATGGTAATGGAGTTAACTAAAAGCTTTTGTGTCCATGGTATTACAATATGTTGTCGCACGTACTAAAGCGCACATTTGAGTCTAAAAAGTTACCTTTGCTCTCTCTGCCATGCTTCACCGAGTAAAAAAGAGATCTAACACCATCATTTATAATTTGCAAACTGTTCATGTTTATTCTATACCGTTATAAACATTTGAAGAATATTGATGGTAGGATGCTAACTTTCGTGGGTCTGCATAAAATATACTGTTGCTTTACAGAGAGTTACTTTTATTGCCAAATTGGTCGGATTTTTTTCAAGAATATAGCCAGCTACACCAAATTCAAGAACCTAGTTATTATCGTTTCTTACTTACTCGCACGTACTCTTAGTTTTTCCTTATTATTTGTTGACCTACTTACATTCTTATTACATACTCCTGTCAAAACGATCGAAATTTCATTTTTTTTGCAAATTTAAATAGTGTAATACAAACATTAGCTATGTTATGAAATTTGGATCATTGAAATTGATCGCTTAGTTTATGAATATTTGCACATTTTATGATTTGATACTCTGTTTGATATTTGATCGTCGTGGCGTGCCCAGGGAGTTGTCTTTAGGAGCTAAATCTTCCCGCATTTTATTGAAAATTCTTGTTAAAGGTGCATTCGTGATTCCAGCACCTTCTGTCTTAATCATGTTCACTAGATTGAGTTGATCCGATCTTGCGGTTTTGTGTAATGAGTAAATGCTTGTTTCCCACGGGTCACATAGGCCACCGTGCTGTAATTCTGTCCGTTACGGACAGAAAATACAAAATTGCGAATTTCTTATAGATAAGACCGATTTGCACGTTAGGTTTGGTACACATCGATTGCTAAGGCTAACGGTTCAGATGATTATAAAAATCTCAACTTTTGAGTTAAGTCGGGGGGACAAAGTTGTGGATACGAAATGCGCATTAAATGCAATAAATCTTACAGTATATCTGTTTCATGCCATGGTGGCGTCATTAGTCTCAGAAAACCTTTCCTTATTTTTGCGTTTGGACCAAAACTTCTGGAGAAACGTCAAATTTTTATTTGCGTCATTTTGGTCTGCCTCCTGATTAGAAAACGAAATGCGTATATGACTTACACAATATGTTTATCACCTTTATCACTAAGATTTCACCGAATAAATAAATTGTCTTGGCCTATACCCCCGAACGGTGGAAACTACGCACACAACCCGATTTCCAATGATAGCGATGCAACTTGAGCCGTACACACTGCTTTCAAATACAATGTACAAATGAAGAGCGCCGCTAATTACTCTCAGTACTGATGTTGACGTCCTATTTCTGATACAGCTTGGGAGGATGTGGAAATTCCTGAAGTATGTTCATGACGTTCGAGAGACTTTTAGACCTCAGCTTGTCAAAATTATTGCGCAATGATAATGGGAAACATCCGGTAGGGTCTCGGCTATCGGAGCTGAAAACAGAATAGAATTTAAATAAGGACATTTACGGTTGTGAGGTGCTTGGTGGTGTTTGTGTAAGGTTTTGTAACAGTTGCGCCATGAGTTTAAATCCCGGAAAATTAGGGTTGAAAACGTATCCTAAATAATCGTAGGTTATGCGATGATATAATGTGGACTAGTGAGATGTTTACATCTGTGTGGGTATTACTAGAATATTCCTGAACCACACGTTTTGTCATCATGTGCAAGGTTGACATTCACTTTCAAAAGGTGACAATGGAAATAAGCATGGCTATTTTCCAGCAATGGGAACCAATGTTGAAACTGGGAATTGCAATGGGAGTATGATTGCTGTCATATGATATTGCGCCGGAAACGTTTGTTTGTGGGATTCTCGTATGGTCAAGCATGGTTTGCATGGACAGGAACAACGTTACCACACATTCGATTGTGTGTATATTAGGTCAGTTACTACTTGAATTTTGTCTTTACGATCACATTTGAGCGAATTCGCCTGATTCGGTGACCTGTCACTAAATGTTTTTAACAGGCGTCAAAGGAGAGCTTTGTTTGTGCTGAGTCAGTGGCAAACCGTATTAAATGCTCAGGGTAAACACTCTAGGTTTAGTTAATAGCCATCTCGTCAGCTAACATATTCTTTGTCGGCGACATGAAATCCCCAAGTATACAATTGTTCAAGGATCGTCATCAGTACACCTTAAAGGGCAGATTGACTTACTTAATTTATTGATATGCGCCTTTAACTCCATGACACTTAGCGGCTCTTGCTTCCAGTCAATATAAGTATTGCTATATTAATTCATCTCTTATTCTTGCATATATAAGCACACAGCACAAACCAATGACCTGTATACCACTAGGATAGCGGGTACTGGGTCCGCCTCTTGAAACATCAAGAAGTAGCTTTTTTTTTTTTGACAACATCTGATACTTTTATTTATTGGCGGGAAACAATGCATACACATTCAAAACAATAGAACATTTGTGTGTAATATCTGCACCAGCAGGTGTATGCATTGTTTCCACCAATTGTAGAGGTCAAAAAGCAACTTCCTGATATTTCACTCGGCGACCATTCAAATATGCGGCAGCCCGCTATCCATGTGTAGAGGTCAGTGACACAAACCACCAACTTAGCATAAACCAAAACAACCCCGATACACACAACACCGTAATTTTAATTACAAATGCGCACAAAAACCAACATGTCAACACCTAACAGTTGACACTTGCACAAAGAGATGCTGGTTATCCATCTATAATAACATAATAATCATAACCAGTTTTTATATAGCGTTTATTATATCACTGTTAAAACAGTCCTCTGAGCCTCTGTCGCCTATTTACGGACACGAAAACGGGGGTACGCCGCCATTAGGACATCGTCACAATATTTCGCTTCGATCTAGGTGACTTCCGCAAGCACACATCCCTATCAACACTTGTAAATTCGCCCATCACATGACAGCTCCCCATATTTCGGCTTGGGTCGGCGAGGCAATTTGAGATAAGTATCTTTCCCCAGAGACACAAACAACGTTGGCCATGGCTGGGCTCGAACTCACGCACTAATGCTCACGAGTCCTGTCTTTTCCCATGGACCCACACCCCGGCGCTCTCTTATAGTCTGCAGCATCTGGTAAAAAGTGCATTAAATTTCTACCAACCAGGGCCGAACTAACATTTGCATCATAAAATAAAATTGATCCATTGGTTGTGTAGTCATGAAAATACTCAATGATAAAATAAAAGTGATGAACCAATTTTGCAGAAACCAACATTTTCCAAAATGGGACCGGGTCATTTTAAATTTTAGGTAATACACTACTTATATATGCTACTTAGTGTCGAAATGGTAATGTTTGTTTGGGTCAAGAGGTCAATAATCAATTGCCAAATTGTCCTTATCAATGACATTAATATACACGTGGCTATTTTTCAAGATGCCGACATCTCGTCTAAGAAAACCCTAAATTTCTTATTATATACTAAGAAATGACTTGGTGTCAAAATGGTGTTTTCTGGGTCCAAATAGGTGTGAAAATAAAAGTGCACAGAGAACCAAAACTCGTTTTGTTAGGATCTTTACTTAAGTTATCAATTAGTAGACTCGTTTACGTTCAGTTAACAATAGATTTTTTGAACTGAACTCGAATTTGTGACCGGGCTAGTGCCTCGTAGAAGGCGCTGTAAAATTAAAAAATTTTAAGACACTAGTAGAACGAGGCCTACTACTCAGTTTGAAGTGAACTTACTAATTTATTAGTATCTTGTGTATTGCGCAAACCTAGTCCGGACGTTTATACCACTTGAACCAACTAGTTTTGGTCTACGAATTATTATGTCAGACCAGTGGGTATTATGCTACTTGATCTACTAGTTTTTTGACGCCAACATTACCGCACTGTCTTGCCCGTTGCCCGTGTCTTGAAGCACGCCGCAGCCGTCTCAAACAGAGTGCTCTGAAAAAAGTGTTAAAGGTTGCGTAAATAAAACTAAGTTATATTAGAAGTTTAATGGTTGCAGTTTAATTGTTGTACACTTTCACATGTGTCAATGTGTAGAGAGCATGACGCGTCAGGGACGATGGTTCTTGGAACTTGAGTCACATGGACGTGCATGTACGCTCATGTGTAGTGTCTATCCACAGTAGTGTATTAGTCCGCAGGCTATGAGTATTATTAAGCTTACCGTACATGCTGTATGGAAAAGCAAAAGATTGTAACCCATGAACATGTTGGTATAGGCCTATTCTTGCACATGGGTACCAGCCTTAGTCATGTAGTAACCATTCCCCCAAAGACCCTAAGGGTCTGTGATTCCACACTGTTGGGTGTAGTGTATAGGCCTAATCATGGGCATGCTCATGTATACCCCTTGCCTATCAACTGTCTCCCCAGGTGTGTTCTACCCGGGGTTGGAACAGGATGTAGCCAGACTTAGTAGACTGGTGGCACGGAAATCATCCCGGGGATCTCATGCACTGTCACTGTGACTCAAGTTCCAGAATCCATAAGTGCCTGCTCTATATAACATCACATAAACAGTTGAATGTCACAATTTATAGCAACCAGGTAAACTGCCATATCATAAAATTTACCCACCTTTCAGAGCATATGTGGGCAAACAGTACAAACATCCCTTACCAAATATCCCTACTAATTGCCCTACTATTCAGTGAAAGTAGTAGAACTGCCCTATTAACAAAAGTAGTAAAAAGCGACATCATTTTACTAGTTTATAAACTAGTAGAAGCCCCTCTATACTAGGACAATTTGTTAGGAACCTCTACCGATTTCCTTATTAAACCCATGAGCTAGTTCAGCAAACTTGTTCAGCTGCTACTACCAGTTTAAGATAAAATAGTACGGACTCTTGAATCAACTATTATAGTTAGTAAAATCGACATCAAATTGTTACTAGTTTCAAATTAGTAAGCAAGCGAGTAGTTTTTGTTTTCGTGTGACTTATTTGCATTAGTCATGTTTTCCACTATGCCCAAATTTTAAATACAAGTACCCAAGAGTTTTAAGTCGCGATGGTTCGGCTTAATGTGGCAAAGTGATAAGATATAGTAACCCGGATGCTTGATAATTAAAAACAGCAACCAAAAATCCTCAGTAACTTCTTCGTAGAACTTCCTAACCGGCGCTTTAGGAGTCTTATTAACGAAAAGCCCAAGCTGAACCACCAACAGATGTACCACGGGACCATGACCATTTAATGTTCGAAATTCAGGGCTATTTTAATCTTGAACAAATCTGAACACAAACAAAAATAGTTTCTTTAAAATAATACAGGCCTAATATCAGAATTCCCATGCAATTCCAAATAATGTTTGGGTTGAATACATATACAGTGGTCAAGGTGTCACAGTTTGGGTTGTCACATGGTGGTCCAGAATAACATGGACTCATCATATGACAGTTTTGGAATATGCTATTGAAATACCTTGACCTAAACACTTTGTCATCAAAATCGTCACCCTATTAGGTGCTGTATAGCATGAGATAGAGGATTTGGCCTTTATATGTTGACCATCTGCGAAAATAGTGACGTAGGAATGAATAGTTTTATTGAAACACTTGACCCAGAAAATCTTTCATTGACACCACAATTATCTTTATAGACTATTAAAATAAGAGATGTAAAGTTTGTGTCAATAAGATGTCATTGCCATATTGGAAAATGTCGGCACATTCAAAGTTTATAGTTTTGGGAAGGTTTTGTTGAACTCCTTGTGATCGAGAAAAAAAAAACATTTTGAACACCAAAAGTTGTCTTATCAAGTGTTCTGGCTTAAGAGGCTTCCATTTTTGGAAAATGACAATTCTTTGCACATTGCCACCACTTTGAATTTTCTAACATCTGATTCATGAACTCCACGTCACTACGGTCAATTTAGCTATGATGACCAAATGTTATTATTCCGGCTCTGTAACCACTCTTCCTAACACTG
Organism: Ophioderma brevispina; assembly: GCA_023653785.1. Lineage (NCBI taxonomy): Eukaryota > Metazoa > Echinodermata > Ophiuroidea > Amphilepidida > Ophiodermatidae > Ophioderma > Ophioderma brevispina. The sequence continues at coordinate 33,060 of JAMKCH010008090.1, forward strand.
GTTGGTGCTGCAGCACCATTAGGTTTGGAAACGGGCATTTTTTAATTACAAAAACACTTTAAATATAAGCGAACTTGTAATTTGTATATTTGCGTATCATAATCAACTGACATCAAAGTTGTGCTTTATGCTCAACAGCGGTTGAAGCGATTTCGTGATGACATCGTTATGCAGCTAAAATCAAGAATAATGTGAAAACTTGTCCACTACAAAGGAATCAGCAAAATGTGTATGGATGGTTTAGGATGACCGTCTTAAGTGCAAAAACGATCTTAGAGGTTCATGAACAAACAGATTTTTTTCGGCCCATTGGACTGTGGTTACCCTTAGGACAATCACTGTAATTTTAACAAGGAAATAAAGTCGCTGTTACTTTACGTTACTTAAAGCAAAA
>JAMKCH010008091.1:0-39308 GCA_023653785.1 Ophioderma brevispina
GTGCTCTCAAAACTGTAACACACCATCTTAATGTATTTCGGAGCTACAATTAATACAAAAATAACACTACATTTGTCATTTGGGCCATGTGGTACCAGAGATAAAATATGTTGGTACTTTTAAGCATGGTGGATGTAGGCCATAATGGGTTTAGAGGTCAAGATAGTACCTCAACTTCCAAAACCCCATTTTATTAGATTTGTTATGCTAGAATTAAAGGAAATACATTTTGTTTGTCGTTTTGGCCCTCCGGTCACCAGAGATCAAAATTTGTACTTCCACATGGCGGCATGGCGGCCATCTTGGATTTAAAGTCAATATGAATCTCAACTTCATAAACCCATTTTTATGGGATTTGTTATGCTAGAATTAATAGGAAATGAACATCTTTTTTGCCGTTTTTGGCCCACCCGGTACCAGAGATACAAAGATTTGTAACTTTCCAACATGGCGCCTGGCAGCCATATTGGATTTAGTGGTCCATGATGATATCTCAACTTAATAAACCTTTTTAATGGATTTGTTATGCGATATTATTAGGAAATGACATCGTGTTTGTCCTTTTAGCTCATTTTATTGCCATAGATAGGATTTAATGTTTTTCAAACTGGCGGATGGCGGCCCATTTTGTTTATTGGTCAATTTTGAACCCTTTCTGGGACGTCGATTTTGTGCAACTTTTGATATATGTAAGCTGACCTTAATCTACCGGAAAATGCCAAAAAAAACCTCCTGTTGCAAATTTTTTTGGGGTCGTGTCTATCTTTTCCTCTACTAGTGTGTTTAATGACACAAGAACATATCCAGAAACAACCTACACCATTTTCTGCGGGTGTTCAAATAGTGTTATAATAATCAAATACGTTGTCTGTTAAGTGTTCTGCAAGTGCAAGTGTTTCTTTGAACACCTTTAGCAGTTTAAGAACATACTGATCTGGAACACGTTCGTACGCGTCATGTTGTTCTGAAATATTTGCAGTGTAATACGAAATGAAACTAGCATACACACACGAGTTGACAGGATTGAGTGTAGATCTCATTTGCTGCATGCATAATTAAATAATGTATAATTTGCAACTTCCTAATTCATATTAGTTTACATATTTTACAAAAATAAGTGGACATAGTCAAATATACATAATCATAGGCTGAAAATTTGGTCTTTGCGTCCGATACGAAATTAGAATTTTAAATAACCATTTTGTATCAAAGAAATATTCTCAACTTATCCTTTGAGATGGGATATGTTTTGAATGTAAAAGCTTTACATCGGTCATCGGTGCGAAAAGCGTGACTTTCAAAATTTTAGGAGACCCCTGATATGTGAAGCTGCTTGAGTGTTTGAAATCGTCTTGGCTAGTCTTTTTTTCGCTCACGTTTATCCTTCACTTGTGTCTTCCTCCAAATCTGAGCATATCACTACCTAGATTTGGCGATCGGAAGTGTTCGGTCTAAAGCCAAGTAGGCGTGCGTGATGTAATTGGACAGGTGACGAGCTATACTCTTTCAGTTTTCATTTCTTTCATTCACGTACAGACCTTAATGCATCTTCAAAATCTGAGCACACACACACGCGCGCGCGCCATCGCACACACATACACCACACTTGCTAAAGAAGGAATGTGTACAAGGTAATATTGAGTTAACTGATAATCTTATGAAATGCTAGAGTGAGATTAATTAAGGGGTTAAAAAACGACATTTTTATTTGCTTCTTCAAAATATACGTCAACACATTCAAAGGACTATTTTCTTAAATTCCCCTATTTAAATGTTTGAGGTTCTTAAGAGCCTATAGGGTGTTTAATATACAACAAGTTCTAGTTCCTTTTTTCTAAACTTCTAAGACGTGGTTAAAGTAAAACTCGGACCCTCTTCGAAAAAATATTCTGTGGACATTTATATGAAATTATTAAGGAGTCGAGTTTTTAACATGAGCATACTTTCGGCAAATCATCTACCTGCTGTTATAATCCGCAATGAGGCATAATTTTTAAAAAACTGCATACCATTGTTTTTAGTTTCCTCCTTCAAGTCTGGTTTCTTATTTTGGGGCATCATTCGTCAGGCTTCGAGTGTAGGATGTAAGACTCGCAGTAATTTGAATGTAAATCTGGCCTCTGAAAATAAATAATATTCTCTGAGATTAAGTTTCATCAAGGGCGATACTAATTAAAAGCATGTTTCCTTCCTATCTAAAATCTATAACCCTTTTTGAAAGGGTTACGCACCTTGTGGAATCCAAACGAGGTAACTGAAATACAATATGCGAACTCCATCACGATCTCCACTATTCTTTAAAACACAACAGTAAAATTGCACGTTTCTTCTAATAAAAGAGCAAAGAGAAGCAAAAAATTAATTGCGAATGACATCTTGACACCCATCACCATCCAAAACTTCAACATGTAACCGACGATGTTAACGTTTTGGAAAGTAAGGAAGTGGCTTGGCAGGGATTAAGATAAAACTACAGCGCAATATTATACATATATTAGTGGCCACGTTTTACACACTTTTGTGGCTATAATTAACTCTGTTAATGAAATCCCGATTTTTTTTTTTCCTCAAGAGCACAGAGCAGAGGTTTTGCGGCACTCGTGCATTATTGTAAATTTCAAAAAAGACTAAACGATTTTACCTTCGGTTCAACCAACCGCTTCCAATGCGGCTAGCCGAACGTGTTGCTTTCAAATGGCAAACGGGTGCATAGCATAACTATAAATGATCGAACTTATCCGCCATGTTGTTTTTTTCCTGGAGGCCTTGATATGTTGACCCAGGAGGTCGCCATGTTGAATGTGTACCCTATTCAGTAATACCCTTCCCATCGTTCTCTCGATTGCTCGGGGTTTATGTTATTCAAACTGCTGATAGATGATTTAGATTCCATGGAGATTGCAAATAACTGTGTTGTAAACATAACTAAACATGTTGTACGTAGTAGATGCGTATTGAATTCCTGTGGTTTTTTACAAAGCGTACATACGTAAATTGAGAGTACCGTTTTCTAGGGTAACATGTTCTTGGCTTAATTACCCATGGGCCTTCGAGTTTTGACCTTTGCTATTTCTATGTTAAATTAGTTTATTTATTGGTGATAAAAAAGAGAACAACATGGAGAACACTACAAAATATTGAAAGAATATTATTTATACTACGTATTTTATTCATTACATTTCATAATGCTCATTAACGTATTATTTTGACGCAATAGTCGGTGACCTTTTTCGTTTGGCAGATACATTTTATTCGTGTTCTTGTAAGTTTTGACCTCGCTGATATTCGCTTGTGCCCTCTAACTCTTTTTTGCATCGATATACCATCAGTTCTAACTATCTTCCAAGCGCTATGTCGGCAAGTTACCATCCTAAGTCCGAAACAGGTGTACTGGGATACACTATTACTACAGCAAACATGGCCAAACACTTCACGATTAACTGTGGTTACTCCAATTCAATTTTCTTTGTGTCCAATATGTGACATAAAAGTCCTTGATAAAATACAAACCCCATTGAAGTCAAGTGATGCCAAAACAAAGTACAATAGGAGCTTATGTTTACTTTTATAATCGTGATTGACCAAGTCTGACATGATATTTTTAAATCCGGCGTGGGGGGGGGTGTTAAAGATGTTAAACATGGGAGAGTGTACGTAAATCTTACCTGTCAATTGCGACTCATGTATCGTGTAAATTGAGCCCGAGCCTTTCCTTTGGTCTTTTACTCAAAATAATTAAAAAATAAAGACACCACAGAAAAACACTAGCAGGAATAAGAATCATCTTTATGGTGTATTTTTAGCATCTTGGTTCTTGCGAATTGTTACTCTGTTGTTTTACAATTAAGGGTGACATGCACCGTGAACGCGGTGCAGTATAAAAAAAATTGCGCATAGTAAATATTGTTGTTACTATCACACACACACACACACTGTAAATATCACAGTGCAATTTACAGCAAAATCTGTAAAAATGAAAGAAATTACAGGACGTATTTCGTTTCCCATCGGCGCCTCGAAAATCCGGATGGGGCGGAACACCTAAACATGACGTATCGGTACCGCCCATCCTCTGCCCATATCATCTAAATGTATTGTGTAAAAGGGGTGTTTTCCCTTTGCCATATTTTTTTACTAAAAAATATCATAGAATACAAGTACAATAGATAAAAACAACAGCAATTGGTAAAGGTAAAATCACCTCAAAGTTTTGTAATTTATAGGCATTAGGCTATGTTCTTGATTTTTGCACATGACTCCCGAAATTGTTTACAAGGTTGGGATTAAACACCGATTTTACGAATTTAAATCTATTCCTTCATCCCAATTTTTAATATTTTTATTTTTTTTTTTAAAATTATTTTTTTCCAATCTTTGGGTTTTCCAAGAGAGTATTAACAAAATTATTGATATTTTTCGTGGTCCCAATTTGGTTTGGGTAAGGACGGACGCGTACATGCCTCCGAGAATCGGGGAAGTAGGGCCCATATGTGATTGTGCCAAAAAAGGGGGCCCATAGCCTATACAATGCAGAGATTACATGACCAATTGTGCCATTTTTTATTCAATTTGACCTTTTTTCGCCCAATTTTTGGAACACATTTTGGCTTATGATTGAGGAGATTGGACTAATTTTCAACCAGATTGTATAAGATTTGGACCCCACAAAGATTACCATGCCAAAATGGCATGATGGTGGAAAAAAGGGTCATACCAGAAGACTACAAAGATGAGACACTTCCTTATTTGCGGCCCCGTAGGTAAGAAAGAAATTAACTGTAATGAGAATATGTGTAGGGTCTATGTAACATATATTCTGTGCTCAAGGAAAGCATGTCCATTTTCCATAATCTCATATAATGATACGCACCGTAGAACTATACGATGTTATTCCATTACATCTAAACAATGGCTCCTCAAAGTAGGATCTGGTTGGATCTCCAAGCTAAACCTATATAACAAGGCGGCACACATATTATTGCACACATATATGGGAGGAGGCAGAGGAGAATGAAAAGTGGACATGCGTTCTCGAACAAGATCCCTACGCAGGGGAGCAAGAGGAGAAAATTCCACAAAGGGCCGAAACAAGGTCCACTTATTGCTGCTTTGTGGATGAAGAGGTCAAAATTAGAGATAATTTTTTGACAAGAAAGCACATTTTAGGGTTGATTGAGATGTTACAAAAGGACCGGGGGGGGGGGGGGGGGGGCGTTGAGTCCTTATACCAAAAAGGTCCACTTTTTCGCAGTCCTGCACCCCCCCCCCCTCAAAAAAAAGTAATTCCTGGTATGGCCCTGCCTCGAGCAAAGAGTAGGCCTAAATTTACATTAGACCTATAATTATTATCTCATTACAGGTTATTGTTTGAATCATTGCACCCAGGGCACGTAAGCCAGTATAATTCTGTAGGCAGCATTGTGCGTTCGGAGAGGGGCAAAAAACGCTGGTCAGGGAAAAAGTCAGCCCCCGACCAATGAAAAAAATCGCCCCCGATTGGAGGGTAGAGTCAAAACGGCTGCTTTGGCCTCAAGTTTCCATTTTGCTTGGCCATTTTTTTCCAAGGGGGTACTCTGCACCACCCGCATTTCCCCCATGAATTGACTAAGTCACTTAGTGGACAACGCTTTTCTCCGACCCAGCTACGCAATTGATTGGGGTCTGGGAGTGGGAGAGAGTTAAGTCTTTGGCTGGCCCATGCTTTCCTCAGGTCATGATAGCTAATTTGGGGGAAATCTTGATAGCTCCTGAATGAACACATTTAAGGCAGCTTTGAGGGCATTAGTGAAGTGTGAATTTTGTGACAGCGAAAAAGCAAATCGGCCTAAAGGCGATGGCTTGGAGGAAAATATTGTATGTTCGCTTGAGTTTTGCATGGTGTGAATAGTGATTCAAACCCCGTTATGACCGCTTCCCACTCAAATTAGATAGAGGTTCATTTGAGTAATGTTCACTGGCTTCATGCTCATTGTTGAGATAGGGGGCCTAAATCTTGACAGCTCGTTCCATTTCACACCATGTGAGGACATATAAGACAAAAGGAAGGCTTGGAGAACATAATGTAATGTCTATGCAATATTGCGTAATGATGAGTGATCAACCCGTTTAGTGACCGCTCCAATTCAAATCAGCTAGCGGTTGCCCGCGCGAAGCGCGGGCAACCGATAGTTACTTTTAAGTGCCGTCGTAATTGCCTGAGAACATTAAACAAGTCGGAAATAACCCTGGCCGTTGGCGGGGTGGGCGGGGGGTTAACTGTAGCCTACAGTTTAGAAATTTCAGTGAAATTAAGAAGAAAACAAGGATTTTCCGTAAAATTTACGGAAAAATCTGTTTTAGAAAACAATTAAAAAAAAAAATAAAACTAATTTCGGAAATATTTCAAAAAAATTTCCGGCAGCCAAATTTCCGGACTTTTTTTATTTTTTTTAATTTACGATTTTGTATTTTTGTTCTTTTATTCATTTTGTTCCATTATATGGAGACAAATACGTAAAATCACAAAAATGTCAAAGTTCCATTAATTGACAGGAATTCTGTAAAATTTACCCTAAAAATTTCTGCTGCCAGGAAGAAATTTCCCGTAAAAGTTTAAAAGTTATGTGTTTAAACATAACATACGAAATTTACATTTTTTTCAAAAATTCAATTGTTAATTATAAAAGGTCAAAAAGCTTATAATCCGCCGTAATACTGCGGACCCCGAAAAAAATAAAAATCAAACCGGGAAATCACACAATAATGCCAGGTTAATACAGAGAGGGAAGTGGGAAACCTTTGCAATGGTACTTAAAAAACAGTTTGGCATACACTGTAAAACCTGGGGATGTAAAAATATGGGTTGTTTTTAAAGGCCCTTTGTTGATCATAGCACCTATTTTGGTATGGTTCACGTAAAAGATTACTAGATATCCCGAGAAAAGGGTTATTAGGGTTATTGTCAAATTTCAGTTGTTCTGACGGTGCGATTTGATGTTATTTTGCGCAAACGTTTGTATCACGCTGTCCATATAGGCCACTGGTTGTGAATTTCTAGTCCGGTGACGAAAGAAAATACAAATTAGCATTTCTTCAAGAGCAGTTCGAATTTACACGTTATTACGCACACATCTATATTAGGCCCAATGTTCAGATGGTAGACAAAATCTCAACTTTATGAAAGTCGGTGACATCGAGGGCTTGTGGAACACGAAATGCTTTAAATACCAACTAGTTGGTAAGAAAATAAACAAGTGTGCAATTCCTATTTTGACCACAAACTAGTAAGGTAGAACAAATTACCACCAAATTCTTGTTTTTCGTACACCAAATAGTGCTAGGTTCACATGTCTAAACAACCTCATCATTTTACACAATTTTAACTTTTTTAAACAGACAGATTATTAATTAAAAATACATTACATTCGTTTTAAATGGTTAAATGGCAATACGGTATCAGAACAGCCATGATTAGAATATTAGTCTCAGGAAATAGGCACAACATGGTGATATATAGCTGATCCTGTTATCATGATCATGATATGTTAATGATGAGCAATCCGTTTCTGTTGTTTTTCAAGATCATTCTGTTTGCTTTCATTCTTTATAGTGTGTGTGGTGTGATTTGTGTGTGGGTGCTGTCAGAATATTTAAGGCCTACAACATTTATATGTCATGCACCCAGCCATTCACTCATAACCTACAAAAGATGGAACTTACTATACCAGCCAATTCTAGTTCTCCATCTCCTATGACCGACTGATTACTTAGGAACGCTTTGCTCGTTAACAAAAGATTAATGTTGATTCACGGCTTTTACGACCTACTACATATTTACTCTGTGACACTCGTAATTGGGAACAGGCGAAATTGTAGCCTGATTTCCGCTGGGGGTTTAGTACAGGCTGAATATACAAACGGTTGGTAATGTTTTCAAAAACCAATAACATAAAGCGGTTGGCCGCCCCTATGCTCGTGCTATGATATGATACGGTTCCTAATGTTTACGTCTAGACTTCGGTTGAAAATATGATGAAAGGGGTGCAAATTCGAATGTCTAAATTTTTGTTAGACGCAATCGTCCAATGGTAGCACCCAGGGGTGTCACCAAATTGCTGAGTCACAGTCAGAGGCCTTGGTAATGCGCCGCCGATCCAGCCGCTTAACTCCAGCGGGATGCATAATTTGTGCTATCCGAAGTGTGCAAACTTTTCCTACAGCAAGTGGTCGTACACGTGGAGAGAATATATGTCTTAGTCGCGAATCGTGATGTTAGTTCTCCTTTCCTGATCCATGTAGCTTATTTTTCCATTCACCCAGTTCAAAACGAACTAATACTATTTTCTATCGCGCATCCCCCCCTACAATAAAAATCATAATATAATGACAACAATAGGGAGCACCGCTCATCTGTGAGCACTGCGGACCTATCAGCCAATGGTACAGGAACATCTGCAAATTGGTTAATAACCTACATGCCTTCTCCAATCATATATGGAAAACTGAAAAACAATATCACCTCATAATCACTGGCTTGGATTTTAGGAAGAGAAACAATGTGGAGCCAAACTTGAAAGCAGAAAATGAAACGTATTGACATATCCCAGCATTCTGTGGAGGGGTAGAACCGCTGAGGGTAGATTCCAGGCTCTGAAACAGCCAGCCTAACTGCAGCATTTTTTTTTAACCTGAAAAACTAATAGAACTCGTTAAAAAATAAACCGGTCTGAACTGCCTCATGAGATAGCAGTCAGTGACCAACGCCCCATTCCTTATTCATCTTACCCGCCACCTGACCTTTGCATACAATATGCAAATCAGGGTCAATGCTCCGACTGAAAATACCATTATTTTCTATTTCACCCAGTTCAAACGAAAATTCTATCGCACATCCCCCACCTGCAAATGAAAACACATAATATACACTATAATGACAACAATAGGGGAGCACCGCTCATCTGCGAGGACTGCGGACATATCCGCTGTTTTTCCCACTAATCAGGTTTAAAGAACGGGAAAGAAGCACTGAATATATTCAACCAAATTTATTACCACAGCTACTGTTATAACACAAATACATTGTCATATTCTTTAATTCATAATACCAGTCCAATTGTCAACCATTATATAGAATTATAACAGCAAAACATTTTACTACTTCAATTATTAATTCCAACACGTAGCTCTAAAAACCCAACAGTCTACGAATCACACCTGTTGGAAAATTCTTAGATCTCAATATTCATTTGAAACTCCACCAAAAACACCTACTCACAAATATCCACAACTTATTAAATACCAAGGCTGAGGGATATACACTGAGCTGATTATCCAAGGACTCTCTTACATATCCATCCATGGCCGAGTCCGACAACCATCTGCCGTGCTTCTTGAACAAGCGGTCAGGCACTCCGCTTGCAGCTGCTGCCGAAGCGCCCCCGCTCTAAGACTATGCAGTCCAAAACTAGAAGCCTCTGCACCAATAGAGGATAACGCTGCTTTAAACCCCTACAAGTGCTGTATGATGGTTTCCCTCCCCTCAACACGTGACAATTTAAAGACTTCTTTGCTACAAGAGGCCTAAAAAGGAAATCATCTGCTTGCTCTGCAGAACCAGGCTCGATACCAGCCAAACTCATATATTTCAATAATGTATTTACAGGACATGTAACCTTCCCTGTAGCACCTATTGTCACCCAAGCCCCCTCTCTATATTGATCTGTTTTACTTTTCTGAATGAAGCATTGGATATGAGACTGGAAAACAAAAATATCACCAACTTTAAGAGCTGACAGCTCCGAGTGCCTAAGAAATCATGCATAGGCAAGAAGTGTCATTGCAACCAACCTAGCATCCATCAAATTACTTGATGAACCAAATTTAGAAACGAGCTTACCAAGGATTTCTGGAGTTATGGGATCTTTTTTAGATTTTGGACAAGCAAGCAACCTTTTCAATCCTGCAAGTAGTAATTGTAAAAACTTCGAGCCACACGGGTTCAAAAGCGTTACTGAAGAACAGTCATGAAACCAGTTTATCCCAAAATGGGCACTTTCAATCTTCGAGTAAGGAGCGCCATTGTTATACATGCTCATATAATAACTAGCAACATCCGCTTTATGTGCAGGAAGTTCGCACACTTTTTTTGTAGTACACCACGACTTCCAGTCATCAAAGGCTTTCTTGTACTTCTGTACGGTACTAGATGCTCTTGATGCCATCAGCACCTCCTCTGTGATCTTATGGTCCCTTGCATTTCTACAGATCAAGGCATAAAAACAGAAATAAAATCTCATACCTTCCTAATCGCAGTATTCCCATCAAACGGTATATTATTGTCAAAGCAATTCTGCAATAATACTATAATTCACTACTAATCAGTACTGGAGAGAAAACCACTCGGTTTTACGACTCTCACGAGAACGCAATACTGCAAGAATGCTCCAGATATAACCAAAAATGTATCACTTATGATCTGAATTGATCTGATAACTATAACAATCTATAGCTCAATTCTACCACCATCAAGCTTCACACACAAAACTCCACTATCATTTAGGAGTACCAAAAATTAATTAGGGTTACGACCTTGAATGAAAATATGAATGCGGATCTGGAATTTCAGAACTTCCACTACAATCCTGCAGAATCTACTGCTCTGGTGAAATAATAATGACCAAAGGGACGGCAGAGGGCCTGCAGGTAAACTAAGGTTCCACTGCCCTGCCATACCATAACATGCTTGACGCATAACCCCCGCAGCCGGGCGCGCAGTGGCTGTACTGCTAAACTAAAACGGTGATCCTCTGCCTCATTACATTCCACTGTAATGGTATGTTACCGGCTGACTATGTTTTCAGTTTTGTAGACTTATGGACCCATCTTTGTTTCCACTTCATGCGGGCATTTAATATTAATTATTAAGAACAATATACGATGGTTGAATCTTAAAAAGATTTTATTAATGGGGAATAACCTCCAATTTTTGGAAAATAAAGATTTGAGTGACGGCACGACTTGATTGGTTTTATTATGTTGGCTTCGGGGGACCCATTCAATAAAAATGACGTACGTATCCCTACCTTGGAAAAAACAACCGATTATCGTCATCGTACGTCGGTTTTGAATCAAGTAGCGGGAAAAGGTAAAATTTGTACTGTTTTTCGACATAAATAACGGTGTCTTTTGGAAAAAAATAATAGCAACTTTGGGCAGAAGGTCATGTACGATACCATTGATTTAACATAGTCGATTTATATATATCGGGCATCGCGGGATCCCCGAAGATCAAACTGATACCTGATACCTGACAAGTGACCTGGTACCGGGACACGTGACGACATGAAACTATTCATCTCGTTCCAGTTTATACCTACAATACGGCAAAGCCACAATCATTCTGTATCTCCTGTTGTCCACAGGCGTAATCGATCAAGATGTGAACTATACATGTGGTTCTGTAGTAAAGACTAGTTTCACTGCATTGGACGGCGTAGTAAAGAATATTTTCAAGCAGTTTTCCAATCAATGTGGTGTTCCTTTGTCCATGACGTTACTTACCAGCATCGGGGTAAGCTAATCTTAAACTTGGGTTTTTTTTCACATGTTCAAAATTAAATCCATGCAAATAATGCTCCTTCGTGATAGCCATGACACAGTAATAGTAGCAGTGGCATGTCAACGCATAAATTTGAAACATTTAACATCACTGATAGCTTATACTGCATCGGTGACATCCATCACAGACTGTCATCTCAAACGCAAATGACTGACCTGGCACCGCATGCTTCTAACGCGATCCATTTCCTGATCCAATATAGCAAGTGTTAACTGATTTTGTAATCGGTGTTCTTCCTAATAGTCTTGGGTATCTCATGGTAAGTGATTTGGTTCCCATTTGGAATCAAAATTTGTGATTTGAGGCCAAGAACTACCTTGCATGCAATAACATTGGGTTCCGAATTTGCCACCCTCAACTTTGTTTACATCCAAATTCAGTGATGATTTTCAGCTGTGCTTTTAATTTGGTTTTGTATTGAATTACAACAAAACTCCAGACACTTCCCCTGCAAAAGTAATCTCTATCAAACATAATACCCTTGAACATACGGGCCATGGCTACAGAGCATTCTCTCTGTAGCCATGCGCACCCGTATACTCTAATATCAAAACAGCCCTTTTATAATTATTATCCCCCCAAAAACCATTGCACTCTGGGATAACCTTCCCTACTAGGGAATAGGGTTGACACCATTACAATCTTTACTCCAGTCACATGAAAATGGCATCTACTTGAGAAGACGATGGACACCAACCAATACTTAGAATTAAACACTGGTAATTAGATTGAACTCATCCGCGAACCTGTCAACAGTATGCGGGGTCCGCCCAATACTGTCCAAAATTTGAAGAACGCCATGGAGACCCCCAGTCATCAACAGTCTTCTCGTTCTCAACAGATCTGCAACAACATTATTAGTTCTCGGACCCACTTCACAATCCACCTCCATAGGGAGGTTTTTTACAGAACTCCACAATGTGCACCTAGCAATTTCATGGCAATCTAGCCTTCATGCTGTACCTTTTTCTCAAATTCACTTCAGCTCCAGTATTGTCAGTGAAAACAGTAACCTTCTTCCCGGGATTCAAATGAGAGACAAAGCTTCAGTGGCTAAGGATAACCGCCTTTTAAGCTCCCTCCATGTGGTGAGCTTCTGCTAAGTTCCGTTCCCCTCCACTGCCATATGGAAAAAATTTTAATCACCACCCTGAGTGATCACGTCCCCACATCCTATGTGGTTGGCATCAAGTATAACAATACTCTAGGGGTATGATACGCAACAATGCACGACTATTCAATGCAATAAGATTTCTCTCCAAAAGAAAATTCATTAAAAAACTGAGTGAGCGTCACAAGGCAACTTATAAATCTTATCCCAGTGAACACGTTTTCACCACTTCCATATACAAATACCTTGTTTCGAGAGTTTGAGAAACATGCCAACAACTGGGTAATAGGGACATAACTTTACCAGCAGGACAACTTACAAGTTCTCTACATAAATAGAAGGAATTTTAACAGAACCTCGAATACCCTCAAGATAATCAGGATTCTTCGCTAATGATATGAAAGCACCTAACTCGGAATCCCAAGTAATGCCCAACCAATCCAATTGGTTGAAGGTGTCCAAACGACTTCTCAACATTTGGGCACAAAGCTGGCCTTTAAAAGATCCTCTTTCACATTTCTAGACACAACTTCACATGAATACCTCAGCCGCCCTACCCAACCCCAAAACCAGCATCAAGAAAAACTACAGATGAAATAGCCTTCCTTTACGCCAGTGCCTTACAGAAGCGGCCTCAACACTTGGAGAAAACATACGGGGCTGTAGATAGACTGCAAAGGTAAAACTCTTGAAATGAAAACTTTACACGAACCATCAATAACCCAACTGAAACTTTAAATATTCCACAATCCTCACTAAAAATTTCAAAATGATGGTTCCAGACTTTCAAGTCGAAACTGAACATAAAATCCCCTTTTTGGAAATCTTCAGGGCGAATCCCATCCTCAATTTGCTTTTCTGTTTCCACAAAAAATTGTTAACGTACCTGAGATCTAAAATTAGCCTTATTAATCCGGAACTTTGTACTGACCGGAGAGTGGATTACAACCCATGGTTTTTGGTTTCTTAGAACATACAACAATCAAGTTCTTATTAAGAAGTTCATTGATATAACCCAGGAAGCTAGCGCACATTTGTAACATATCTCAAGTACACAAGTTTGAGTGAATTAAATATGTTGACAGACTGACAGAACACCCCTGAAACGTGATTCTTAAGTGCGCCGCAAGTGGTGCCTTAGAGAGGGGGCCAAACAAAGTTTGTACAGGGGTCCCAATTTGTAAATTGATCCAATATGTTGAAAGCACACCATGTTGTGTCTAACCATAAGGATTCGAAGGTATAGTTTTTGAATATGTACACCTACAGTTTCAGAGTTATAGGCTAAAACATCACAATCAATCAAGGTTCATTTTAGTTGACAGGGGTCACATTTTAAAATTTTTTGCCCAAAAATTAAAAATATTAAAAAAAATGTGCAAATTATTGGTGGAGCTCATAGGATAAAATTAAGGAATGGTTTTGAGTGTCTCAAATGCTTGACTAAGAAAGTAGGGGGGTACCAGATCAAGCCCCATTTAATGCAATGGACCGTTGACCTTCTGTGTTCCCCCACATCGAAACTAAGCATTTAAGACAGTCAAAATCTATTCCTATTTAATCCTATGAACTCCACCAAAATTTGCACCATTTTTTATCCAAATCGGAGCAACTTTAAAATTTGACCCCTGTACAACTGAATTGACCCTTATATGATTTTTGCTGTTTTTAGCCTATAACTCTTGAAACTTTAGCTGTACATATTACAAACCTTTTCTGAATCCTTATGGTTAAGACACATAACATGGTGTGCTTTTTTCAACATGATTGGATCAATTTACAAATTTGGACCCCTGTACAAACTTTGTTTTGGCCCCCTCTCCTTACGGCACCACTTGCGGCACTTAAGAATCACGTTTTCAGGTTTCTGTCCGTCTGTCAACATATTTAATCACTCAACCTTTTGTAGCTTGAGGATGTTTTACAAATGTTTGCTAGCTTCAGGGCTAATAGCTTCAACGACAAATCACTATAGTTATAGCGACTGATTTTATTGTTCTTAATGCAAGCCCGGCGGTGGCTTTCCACAAAGGTAACCTATACCATACTTGATTATACTGAGAATCTCTGGTTCAATGCAAATAGCAGACCAAAAAATCAAGATAATGTTTTAAGCCTACTCTCAGTATGGTTTCGAACGCCTTGTTCATAATCATGAAAATTCTGAAGATAAAACAAGAGTCGTACGATAGGGAGACACGTGCGAATAACTGCATGCCGAATTACTGGTGTTTGGGATCACTGAACTACTGGGCACGAAATACCTTAACAGCCACTGTTACTGCAGATTAGCCCTTGATTCTAGCAGCATAAAAAATGGCCATCCTTATTTGAACCACTGTTGAGGTTTGGTGGGCATTTCTGCGCCAATGGCCTGGTTTTGAGCAAGCAAAGCACATATCGGCTGGTTTAGGACCTGCTGGCTGAAAACTGGGAGTGAAGGATCTGAAATTGGTATTGTATGGCCTACGAAAAGGCCCGTGCTAGAAGCCAGCCAGAAGATATCAGATTGGGTGGTGAGGCACTAACAGGAGCTTTCTCTGATACGGTGTTGCCTGCTTCCTAGAAGATTGCACTTTTCTTCTTAGCTGCCGCTCGGCTTGCGCTTTTCTGATTTTCTTATCATTCCTCTGGTCGCTCGCAAATCATCGCCAAGTATTAAACCTCTCTAAACTGCCCCCAACCTGCCTCAGACTTATCCGCTAATTTAATTAGCTTGTTCCTAGCTTGTTCCTTCCTCTGATTTACCCTCTTCAAGCGCCTTCCTAGGCTTTGGTTTGGGCGACGCTAGCCTTGTTGGTATCTATCAGTTTAATAGATTGCTCCAAAAAGTCTGAGTTTATTATTGAACCAAACCTGTTTCTCGTTGCCCTTGAACCTAAATACAGTTGTCGTAGCTTTTTACTCTCCAGCTCTTGAAGTGGGGTATTCATCGGCCCAACTTTTGAGATCTAATTGCCCTCAAAAGTTTTGACCCCACTAATGCCTGACTAACAGCACCGGTCACTGCCTTATTAATGATAGTGGACAAAGTACATTGACCAAAGCTAACTCTCCACTGGTTCTGGCGCTGGCAAAACCCACTATTGTCAATAATATTTGGGTCACAACACCCTACCTGATCTTCGTGTATGTCTTACAGCTTGATTTTGAACTGCATCCCATCGGCCATCACTACATATAATCCGAACAACAAAGTCACAAACTTTAACTCAAGTCTACTTAAGAACAGTGGCGCTGTTGATGCATGCTGACGTCTTTTTAATTGCTCCTGATATTTTTCAAGCAAAACTTTTTTAGATTTTTATATCTTTTTCATAATCCTCTTTTGACTTTTAGTGCGACGAGCAATCGTCTTTATACTACTTTTGGTGGTTGATATTAGTGAATTCTCAGTTTTGTGCTTTTGTGATTTTCGTTGAAACTTTGTGTTTTTTTTGTGAACCCTCATCCTCATCTTGGCAACTGGTTAAGCTTTAGTGTGAGGGATGTGGAATTCCTGTACATGTGAGTGCGACAGCCATATTTGACCCTGTAGCACTCATACTGATTCTGCCGAATTTTGACAACTACTGATATAAGGATGACTTCAAACGGCAAACAACCTTGGTATTTAAACCATCCAGCGCGATGCTCTTACGATTTTGCTGTAATGCAGACGGAGTGAAGATTCTCTATTTCATCTGCTTTGATTTTTTGACAATCAATGATCTACCCTCTGTATCGGTACGGTTTTCTGGGCTTCATCGAATAATCCGAGATAAGCGTTGATGAACTTTTTCATGTGACCAATGGCAAGCATCATGTTCATGTCAGCTACCTTTTGGGTTTTTAACTCTATTAACTTTGATGTTTTGAAAATCTTGTGCTGCTGACAACCAAAGCCAAAAAGGAGCAGAGCCCCCCAGAGCCAGCCAGCCAAAAGCCCCTGGATCCTGAATGCTCATTTCAACTCGCGTAAGTTATTGCCCTTAAACCAGATAAATTCACCCACCTTTGCAATTTCCACCTCAACAAAGTGTGTTACGTATTCTATCCTACCATTTTTGTGTGCCTTCTCCTCTCCGGTGATGTTGAAATCAATCCGGGTCCATCTACACATAATTTGCATAAAAATCTGATAGCTCAGTCTCAGTTTTCCTTCCCCAAGGAACTATTTCCTGGATCATTTATTCCCGTGTCAACCGCCTAAACCTGTGTGGCGCTTGAAGGAGCAAGTAACTTGGGGATGATAAAGGAATATGTGCGAAGAATGCGAGACCTGGTACCATATATTTGCCAAAATGTAGTGGACTCCTCCTATGAAGACTTGGTAATACTAGTGTTGTTTGGATATGCATCCAGTGTGACTCACCAAACTACAGCTGGTACCCTCTTTGAATTTGTGCATGATATAAATTGCTTTAAATCGTTTCTAGTGTCCTTAGTAATACAGCAATATTGACCTAGTTTCACTTCATAAATTCAGATGAAACTTGGGCCAACTAATGCATTCTTCACCAGTCAAACCAAATCCTCGTTCATCCACAGGACCTAGACCCCGAAAATCCTCAATGTCAACTGCCAATCTCTGAAAAATAAAAAAGGTCAGTTTTATAACTTGCTTTATGGTACCTAACGTC
This sequence comes from Ophioderma brevispina, assembly GCA_023653785.1. Lineage (NCBI taxonomy): Eukaryota > Metazoa > Echinodermata > Ophiuroidea > Amphilepidida > Ophiodermatidae > Ophioderma > Ophioderma brevispina. The sequence continues at coordinate 17,330 of JAMKCH010008091.1, forward strand.
CTGTTGTTATTGTTGCCACGGAAACTTGGCTCAACGGCGCAATTGGCATTCCTACATTCAGAATTCCCCAGTATACCATCCATAGGCGTGATAGACCTACCATCAATGGTGGCCGGTGGTGTTATTGGTGCCCGAACATAGCGCACTTTATTAGCATTAGAGAAGAGACTTTAAAAGCATCTAATCTTCAAAGCTGTTTGGTTAGAAATATTACATGGGTGTAAGACTCTGTATATTGGAGGCTGTTATCGTGCTAAACAGAAAGACGAAGTTGCCGTGTATAATCTTGATGCAGCATTGTTCAAAATTAGCAGGCAGAACAAGTATATCGTTCTCGTTAGCAGCCGACTTTATTTTCCTGTTGGGGACTGGAAACATAAATCTTTGAAGACTGGAGCACCTTATCCACACCTTCACATTAAATTCTCGCATTTGATGAACAATTGTCCTTACACAACTCGTTGAAGAGCCAACTAGCTCGACAACACCTTAGATCTCATCATGACCAACAGACCGAACTTTCACTAGAACTCAAGTCATTCCTGGTATCAGCGACCATGAGGCTGTCTTACAGATTTGGAATGTCAAAACCAGCACGTAACAACAGATCCCTCGTAGAATTCCCTATATACAAAGCTGTAGGATGGTCTGTCGTCCAACATAACTGAAGGCTTAAAGCACTATTGCTGAGCTGAGCAAATCATCTGTAAATGATTTGTGGACCATTTTTCAGGAACGGCCTACTCGAGGGAATCCACCTCTTCATTTCATTCCCACAAACAACTAAAAGTAAAGACTCACTCCCGTGGATTGATGCAAATCTCAAAGAAAAGATAAGAGGAGAGATAAGCGTATAAAGCTAAGTCAAAAACCAGGGGAAGGTGAGGGATGAACTGAAGTTTCAAGTACTGAAGAAGAGTGTTAAAGTGACCTTAGAATAACGATCTTATTGGAAATATGTGGAGAGTATCATCCAACAGCCCCCCAGGATTCAGACTTAACACCTTATGGTAGTATGAAAAGGTTTTGGCCTTCATAAAGCATAAAATGGCTGACTTCACTGTGTGTCCCCCCTGAGAGTTGGTGGACACCGATTGTTGATGCCAAAGAAAAGCTAGCTCCTAAAATCGACAGTTCCATCAGTCCTTGTCTTCAACACCGGAAAACAGCTTTTGTGGAACTCCACCTTCTACCAGAGTACCGTCCTGCAACTCTTAACATCACGGAGGCTGGTGTATTGAAGCTTCTGAAGGACCTTAACCTATTAAAAGCTTCCAGGGTCCCGATAACATCCCAACCAAGATCCTGAAGGAACTGAGTGATATTATCGCCAAACCCTCTGCTGACCCTTATCTTCGGAAGTCCTTACAGAAGGGAAAGTGCTCTTACTGGAAACACGCTAATTGTCCCTACTCCCATTCTTTAAAAAAGGGGCCATAAATATAATCCTGCAACATTATCGCTCCAATGCCTCACTTGTATCGCATCCAAACTTACATGGAACATATCCTGTGTAGGGGCCAACTCATGACACAGCGCAAGCCAACAACACATCCTCTATAATCTCCAACATGGCTTTCGCAATAAAAGATCATGCGAAACTCAGCTTTTGGAATTTGGCCATGACATCGTGAACAACATTCAAGATGCCTACAAACAGATGTCTGCGTACTAGATTTTTTTCAAAGCCTTTGACAGAAAGTCGGCCATCTGAAGACTTATAGAAAAACATCAGTGGTAATTGTATGTATTGGTGAGCTAACCGATGGATCCAGGAATTCCTTAATAACAGGACCAGGCTGTAGTGGTCGACGGTGCCTGTTCAGATAGCGTACCCGTCCAACTCTGGCGTGCCACAAGGATCTGTGCTGGGACCATGCCGTTACTATTCTACATCATGATATTGCTGAAGATCTAACATCCACCCTAGGCTTTCGCAGATTGACACCATGATCTACCTTACAGTAAATAGTGAAGGTGATGCCGAGCTTTCCTCCAACAAGACTTGGACAGCCTTTCACAGTGGGAAAAGACCTGGATGTATTGGAATTTCATCGATAATGTGAGATAATCAACATCACTCGTAAAGTAAACATCTTCCATCATCCCTATACCATCAATAGTCACCAACTGAAACATGTAGATCATCGCGAAGACCGGGGAGTTTCCAGATACTTCAGATTGGCAACAATCATATTGACAACATTACTTCTAAAGCAAATAACACGCTCAATTTCCTTCGTCGCATATCAACTTCAATCATCAGTTGAAAGAACCAGCTTACAAGTCACTTGTCAGACACATCTTGGATATAGCAGCCCAGTCCTGGGACCCCTTCAGACTTTCTAAACCTATCAAAAAAGGTAGAGAAAATTCAACGGCGTGCTGCTAGATACACCCTCAGTAAATTACTACAAGAACGCATAGTGTTAAGCCATGATGCAACACTTTTCGTGGCCGCCCTGGAGGACAGGAGGAAGACATGCTATAGCTTACTATGATGTATAATATCCACCACAACCTGGTTGCTGTCGACGCAAACAAAGTACCTGACCTCCAAAAATCATAGTGCACCAACCAGGACCGAAAACTCGCAGCTTACAATGGTTCATAATCCACCAGAGCCTGTCAAAGACATCACAATGAATTAACAGTCCTAGGACCATATGTTTTTTAAATTTAGGGGTCCTTAGACCTCCCAATTTTTTGATTTCTCAGTGTCCTAGAGACTAATCGATAATGACAAACGCACGTCCCAATGGACTACAGGTATAAAGGAAGAGTCCTAGGACATTGTGGGACTCTGAAGTTTTTTACATACCCATCTCAAGGTCCCTACATCTGGAGGGATCCGGGGACGGTGTGTGCTAATTGTGGTGTCCAGCAGCTGGTTTCAAATACAAGTATCACAGAACAATTGAGGTGTCTGCTTTAAATGACACACCCACTGTAAAAAAAAATATGGAGTAAAAAAAACGGGATCTGCTCTATAAAAGGGTAAATTTTTACTCGAAATGGGTAAATTTTCACTCCATTTGAGTAGTTTTCACTCCATTTCGAGTAATATTTTACGCTTTTGAAGAGCGTCCCCTTTTTTTTACTCCATCATGTAGTAATTATTAATGTAGGAGTATTCTCTTTAAAGAGCCTTTGAATTATTGTTTTGTAATGCTGGGAGTTACCATTACCAGAGACTTCAGATGGAACAGCATATTGACAACATTACTTCTAAAGCAAATTTTAAAACGCTCAACTTCCGTCGTCGCATATCAACATTCAAATCAGCATTGAAACAAACAAGCTTACAAGTCCCTTGTCAGACCCCTCTTGGAATATAGCAACCCAGTCTGGGACCCACCTTCAGACGTTCTATCAATAAAGGTAGAGAAAGTCCAACGGCGTGCTGCTGGGTACACCCTCAGTAACTACAGAAGAAACAGTAGTTTAAAGCCATGATGCAACAACTTTCGTGGCCGACCCTGGAGGACAGGAGGAGACATGCTAGACTTACTATGATGTATAAGATCCACCACAACCTGGTTGCTGTCGACGCAAAAAAGTACCTGACCTCCAAAAATCATAGTGCACCAACCAGGACCGAAAACTCGCAGGCTTACAATGTTCCATATTCCACCAGAGACTATCACAAGACATCCTTCTTCCCACGCACTGTTCGTGATTGGAACACTCTACCGGATTCTGCTGTCAAAGCCCAGTCAGTGCAAATATTCAAAGAAACCATACAGAAGTTGTAATTTTTTCGCCGCCAGCTTGCATCACACACCCACCAAGTGCTCTAGTCTTCAATTGATGAAGTTAGCACTGAACTGGAAGAAGAAGAGACAGCATAAAATAAACCGGTGTCACGAGCGAGCCAGTCCTAGTCTTTTAGAGTCCGTCGGACATTGTGTTTTGAGTTTCACAGTCCAAGGAACATATGTTTTGAAATTAGGAGTCCTATAGACACTAAGTTTTGATTTTCAGTGTCTTTGGGACTATCGGTAATAACACGCAGTGTCCTGTGGACTATAGGTAATAAAAGGAAGAGTCCTAGGACATTTTAAATAGTGGGACTCTGAATTTTATTACATTACAAAAATTTCAGCGTCCCTAAATTTGGAGGGTCCGGGGACTCTGTATGCTAATTGTACAGCTGAATTCACAGTCCTAGGACCATATGTTTTAAAATTAGGGGTCCTATAGACACCAAGTTTTGATTCTCAGTGTCCTAGAGACTATCGATAATGACACGCACTGTCCAATGGACTACAGGTAATAAAAGGAAGAGTCCTAGGACATTGTGGGACTCTGAAGTTTATTACATTACACAAATCTCAAGGTCCCTAAATTTGGAGGGTCCGGGGACGGTGTGTGCTAATTGTGGGTGTCCCATGCAGCTGGTTTCAATACAAGTAGCACAGAACAATTGAGTGTCTGCTTTAAATGACACACCACTGTAAAAAAAATATGGAGTAGAAAAGGGATCGCTCTATAAAAGGAGTAAAATCTTACTCGAAATGGAGTAAATTTTCACTCCATTTTGAGTTAGTTTTCACTCCATTTCGAGTAAGATTTTACTCTTTTAAAGAGCGATCCCCTTTTTAATCCATATGGAGTAGTTATTAATGAAGGAGTATTCTCTTTAAAAAGCATTTGAAATTATTGTTTTGTAATGCTATCGTAACATTCATAATGACATTCGGCATCATGGTGCACACTTACATCAATCTGCAGTTTTAAAATGGCGACAATTTAGGGGTGGTCAAAATAGGCTATTCTAGGAACTGTCCACCCCCATGACAACTTCAAAATTCGAAATAATTATGAGAATTCCTAAGCTGTTTTTGGCAAATCAGTGTGGGAACCATGCGAATTCCTATGATATTTTCTTTCATCATGTCATCTTTTGGTGTTTGTGACCAACGAGAACGAAAAGGAAACAGCTTACTAAGTGGCTTACTAAGTGATAGTATTCTTTAGTAAATGGGATATTTTTCAGTGGGTAAGTAAAGTAATGCGAATTCCCAAGGTCATCTTGGGTTAGCTACTAAATTACTCAATTATTTATTCAGTATATCTGTTAAAATAACATAATTGGAATATTGGATATGCTTTTTACGATTTTCATTGTGAGAATTCTCCCGCACCTTTGGATTTCATGATGGGAATTCCCATGCACTTTCTGGATTTCACTATGGAAATTCCAATGCATTTTTGGAGAAGTAGGGTGTGGGAAATAAGGGGGTGTGGATAATTTCTGGAATAGCCCAATATGACTGTTCCTGTTCCAAATCGGTCAAGTTTGGTTTCAAATTATTGGTCTCATCATGGCCATGGTTCAATGTTGTGACTTTTTATTCTCTTTCATTCCCTCTAATTGTTTCAATTGTTGCTAATTTTTTTCTCGGTATTTCCAGTTATAAAAAATATCGTCGGGTATATATCATAGCGACGGATGTTGTATTTTTATCACTAAAAATAGGAAAAATGTACTGCACGTCAACCTTTACAAGCTTACCGAGTTTCAAAACTTTAAAGTACATAAATTTGGCCATTTTTGACGGATGTTTAGAATAGACATTTTGTTATTTTAAACGGATGCTAACCCCTCGTAACGCAAGTATTTGTGTTTTTAATACAGATTTTAATCAATACTAAAATTAAATTATTTCTTATACAAACAAAACATGAGCATCAACATGCAAATCATGTCTTACAGCAAATCGGCGAAAGTCGTATTTTTTGTTCCATACTGACGGATACGTATTAATTTAATTTAATCTATTTTATCTTATCACTCTTCATTACATTAATACAAGGTAATATATATTTTCCGAGTGTTGATCTCATTTTACTTTAATACAATTTTATAATTTACTTTAATAATAAGAACCTTGAATAATCTGCAAAGTTTGTAATTTTTCAAATGCAATTTTCTCATATACGTTTTTCGAATTTTGGTATGCAATACACACCCGACGATTTGAAACAAAGTTACATAATGCCTCATTATTATTTAGATTCAATTTTGTTTATTGGAAAGACAGCAAGAGTTAATATAATTCTTTAACGATTTATTTTTAATTAATGAAATATTTAGGCACTAAATCTAGACATTATAGCGTTTTGAATAATTTGTTTCAGTTGAAGTACAGTTGAAAAGAACAGGCACAAGTATAGACCAGTTAACAGCAATGTTTGTAAACATGTTAGGGTCTGGTGTCTTGAAATAAGTCGGCCTGAGTGTTACACACTGTGCAATTGTATCTGTTAGAGTTTTTTTTTTTTTTTTTTTTTTTTTTTTTTTTTTTTTTTTTTTTTTTTTTTTTTTTTTTTTTTTTTTTTTTTTTTTTTTTTTTTTTTAACCCTAGTCTATCTGAGCCCCTTTTTTGAGAGTGAGGTTACCACCCCCTGGAGTTTCATTATTAAACATGCAATACTTTAAAATAAATTTGGCACCACTGGATAGCTTAGATGGTCTTCTTCTTTCTATTGGCATCAAAATAAGTACAAACATCCAGAATATGACGTCACTATGATGTCATGTCAAGACAGGTATGAAAATACTGGATATTGGATGCCACGGATATTGATATTTAACCATTTTGCTGGCTTACCAAGAGTATAGCACTAAAAAGTCTCTGTTTATATAAAACTAATCATTTGCCATGATTTTGAGCCAAAACCCGCGTGGAAATCTGATATTCCTAACTTTTTTTTAGTTTCTACACTGTGTCTATGGAAATTTACAATTTTGCTGCCTTGCGCGGACTTTATGACGACATCCCCCATTCATCATTTCAAGATCGTCCGAAATACTACCTTTATCCCAGTTGGTGCTTGTTTTTGCACGAAAAAGGAGCAGAAAATACCAATTGATAATTACAATAAATCTTTTGGCGCCCCCATCAGATGTGAGATAAGCTTGCTAAGAGGAAACTGGAAGAGACATAAATCAATGTCTCAGAGTATGAGCTCAACAACAGATTAAATGTAGAAGAGCAAGCACACGCAAAAAGCAATAATGGTCAGAACTAGCAAAACTTGTAGGACTTTAAAAGTCTTCTTGGAAATCCCCGAATGCTGCTGATGAAAATGATCCTATATTGCATATAATCTCAATACAAAAGAATTTCCACTCGACCAGAAGGAGTACAAGACGGCAAAGATTCTCTAGGACATGTAGAAGAAAAGACCTTTGGGGATGAATGAATACCACCTGAAGAATTAATGTGGTGTGAAGATCTAGACGGCATTATTCTTATTTTTTTTGCAACGGGGCATATTGTTCATAAATACCTTCATAGACTTCAGGAAAGCCTTTGATAACACCCATTGAGGTAAATGATGAAAATGCTAAGGGCGCACAGACCTAATTGTGAATGTCATCAAACAAAGGCAAACGTGATTACACCTGATGGGAAAACTAACCAATGTGAAACTACTTACTATTATTGATTACGCTCCAGAGCAGAAAGCCCCACAATCCCATGTAACTATTAGTTAATCACCAGAGTGCAACTGTCATTTGCACTGTCAAATCCCACTGAATTCTGTGTATTTGAAATCTGTCTTAAACATAAAGTTACACATAAAGAATATCAAAATGAAAGCACATTGAAATAATATCATAATCAAAAACTTACAAAATACAAGACTTATATGCTCCAGAATATCCCAAAATTAGTCATACTTAGAGATAAGTTGTGTTTTATATTGATTTCTAAAATGTTTAATTGAATTTGATTGTTTCAGTGTTGGATTCAGTGAATTCCAAAGGAGCGGTCCAAACGTTCGTACAAATTGGTCTGAAAATATTTTCTTGTTATGATTCAAATTATAATTATATATTTATTTCTTGTGTGGTAATTGTGGACGTCAAAGCGTCTAGTAAAATATCCATTAAAGGTAGTTGGCAACTGATTTGTGCTGTACTTATACATAAATACCTCCAATTCTAAATTATACATGTCAAGGATGTTAAGAATATTGTAATTTGAAAATAATGGCGCCGTATGGCTTCTATAATGGCTATTAGAAACAGTTCTGAGAGCCCATTTTTGGAGCTTAAACAATTTGTCTAAGAACATTTTTGACACATTTCCCCATATTAAAATAGCATAATTTAAGTACGACAAGATAGGAGTACAATATAAAGAACGTAAAATTTGTTGTGGTACATAATATTCAGCTTATTTAAAGCCACTATCAGTGATTTGCTAAATCAGCAAATCGAAAAAATCATCAAAAATCAGATTTTTGCATGTATGTAACAAGTACATGTATCCTAACATACCCTGCAAACGATAAGACCAGAAGCAACCTAATAAGGACAGAATCGGAGATTTTAGTCATTACTGTCCGAACGGACACTTACTACAACACGTAATTGAATAGAGAATCGTATCTTGGAACACTGCCGTTTTCTTCCTTTTCTGTCAATTCTACAGCTGGAAAAGGTAACTTATGAGTATTCTACAGACTCATCCTTCACTTTGAAGCTATTCCTGCAAATTTCAAATATTTTTCAAATCACTGATAGTGTCTTTAACATTCCGATATTTCGTGATATTGTTTTTGAAATACCATCAGTATGTTGCTTCCAAGTGAGGTTTCGTCTATTAGTACCTCTAAGAACTTTATTCCAAACACATATCACATATGAAGAAAGCGGTGCACATATATCCCCACAAAATACACTGCAAAAACAACTGCTAAAACATTTACACTATATTGCATTTATTAAGAGCAGCACGTACATACATTAATCATATTAAATGGTGTTAACACTAATAAATGTTAAACTATTACCATGTCAGGTATTCATTAATTATTTGAACACGCAAGATGGTAATAATGGGTTGATGGCTTTTTCATCTTTCATTTTATTAACACCTGTTTGTGTTTAAACAAATCAACGTGCACTGTTTACATTTCCCATTGCTACATCTTATAAAGTATATAAATAATTTTTCCATACTAACGCGTTAATCACTGTTTACAGAACGATATTAGTGTCTAAACCTTTTCAACTGTGTTTAAAGGAGGGGATGCCCGATTTAAGGATATGAAGTTTTCGTCTTGAAAGATTGGCCTTCACTCCAAAACCCCACTGTAAAGTTTTCGGGCGCTATATTTCAACCCTTTTTGATGAGAGAGCTAAAACGTAATTTTGTAGCCCCATATAGTACTGTGGGTAAAGTTAATATTTGTCGACCAAATGTGGCCATTTTCGCTCTAACTTCCAACCAAACATCCTTTGGCTCTAATAATTTCACAGGGTAATGAGAAAATAGTAGCTTTCTTCTGATACCAAAATGTTGACCACTCCGGTAAAATCTGTCCGGGCTTTCTGGGGACAGGCTATTAGCGATCCGGCCATGGACCTTTAAACAATTACAAAAACATATTAAACATATTCATATATCTCATCTCTTCATCTTTCCACAATTTTTTACAACGTCCTCTTCCATAAACAAATATCACACCATAGCTCTATAAAAACCAATGTAAATCCCAAATTTTAAAAATGTTTTTTAGTAAAAAGTTAAAAAAACAATTTAAAGTTCTGATGCTACCGCTAGGAAAGCGAAGGACCCTTTCGGACCTAACCCTAAGATGATTCTATCGCTCTTCTTCTACCTACCCAGCTTGATAGCTCAGTCCGTAAGAGCGTCTTGCATTTAATACTAAGGTCGCCGGGTCGAATCCGGCCAAGCGCACATGGGGTTTTTTTTCAACACTATCGTGCGCTGGCCATCTCCAGGGAAAGATTAATAATATATACATCCTTGTCTACCTGGAGAACTAAGTAGTTTAAATTTTAATTTAAAGACAAGTAATAAAATTAAATTTAAAAAGAGAAGTAATGAAATTACTAATAAATAAAAAAATAATAGAAGTAATAAAATTAAAGTAAATAAATTAAAGGCTGACTCAAATATTTTTTGTGTAGTAATTAAAAAATAGTCACCGAAACTAAAGATAGTCACCTTAATACTAAATTCCAAAGTTAGAGATGAATAAGATTTTTTTCGTTCTGATGCAGTGAACATTTATGCACAGATAGGCCTAACAGTGCCATAGGATACCGTGTATAATAAAAATTGCGGATCCGGAATTTTATAACAAATTTGTGATTTTCTATATGAAGGACTTCGATTTGAGTTAAGTTATTCCACACAGTGATTTATATGAACAAGCATTATTGTGTATGCAAAAAAAAACACGATTTGTTGGAAAATTGAGTGCGTCCTCATCGGGAAATCTCTGGGTCGGCCTTTAAGAAAAGTTTTAAAAATTAATAAAACAACTCGAACCCCACCGACTAATAAAGGGGTATGACCAGGACTCGAACCTACGTACATAACACCGAATTACATATTACAATACATACATATACATAAACTATTACATACCTGGTCGTCTGAAGGTCTGCACCACTACACCACAGCGGACTGCTCGAATTTGGCCTCCTTTTAAGTAACCAAGTACCTTGAATTAAAGTACGAGTAGCATATCTGTATGCCTTCAGACGCTACATCAAAGGACCTCGGGGTCCCAGGATTACACAGCACATTTTAGCAGTGGCGTAACAGGCGGGGGGCAGGGGGGCAGGTTGCCCCCCTGACGACTTTGGCCGGGAAACAAATTGCAAAAATCATGCTAAATCAGCCATTTTTAGCCCTCTGACCGGGAAAAATTGGCCTTTTGACCCCCCTAAGAGGAAAATTTCCCAAAACTGGGAAATTTGCCCCCTCAGAGCGGGCAGGCCTGTTACGCCACTGCATTTTAGGTAGTACTTGGTCCTAGGATTGCATAGCACAGATTAGGGTCCTGTGACGCTACATCACAGTACCACAGGGTCCTAGGACTTTGCGTCATAGCACAGAGTCCTAGGACGCTTCCTGAGAGGACCGTGAATTTTGTGATAGTTGTAACGAATTTGAGAGTCCGGGTCGCACTAAGTAAAAGTTAACTTTAGTTTTCAGAATCTCTGTGTCCTAGGACACACAGTTTCTGAATCCTGATTAAAGAGAGACTGATTAAAAAGAGACTGGGCCGAAACCTAGAGTCCTAGGACTTTCTGATATGTAGAACTCTTAAATTCCTCACACCGGTCCGAACTGCCTCGTGAGATAGCAGTCAGTGACCAACGCCCCATTCCTTATTCATCTTACCCGCCACATGACCTTTGCATACATCAGGTTCAATATGCTCCGACAGAAAATGCCATTCTACAATCCACCTAGATTGCTTGTTTGAGTGTTTGTCAATGATTTGGGCTCCTCCCAGTTAATCACATGATTGTGCTTGACAATGTGATCTGTGACAGCTGACTTATGTACTCCCTCAATCTAGTCTCTGCGGATGAGAAACCCCGTGAGAAACATTGCTCATCCATCGAGAATAAAGCGACTGGATCTAGGGAGAAACCTTTGAACTTGAAAAGCTTAAAGACTGACTCAGAGATTTTGAAAAATCATTGAAAATAGTCAACTAGAACTACAGATAGTCACCTAAATTTCAAAGTTTAAGATGTATCAGATTTTTCGTTTCCATACAGTAAACATTTATGTGTAGTATACAATGCCATAGGATACTGTGTATAACAAAATTTCCGGATCCGGAAATTTATAACAAAGTTGTGTTCTTTCTATATGAAGGACTTCGATTTGAGCTTAGCTATTTCACACAGTGATTAGTATATGGACAAGCATTATGTATATGCAAAAAAACACAATTTGTTTGAAAATTGAGGGCGCCCTCCTCGGGAAATCTCTGAGTCAGCCTTTAAAGTTTAGCTTTATATTTCACTACCAGTCCAGATGAACTTTTTTGCAAGAAAAATGTGTCCACGGTAATTTACATATGATTCATTATAAACAAAACCTTACACATCAAGTTACATGATAAAGATTTAATTTTTATGACCGTTGCCCATATCTAGTATTTTTGTGAACCACTTACAAAATTGAAAATGGTACTATCATTTTGCATGAGAAAAATGCGAATATTTCAATGGTTTCCGCGCTTGGCACGAGAAGGGGACCACAACCACGCCTGCGTCGCTTGCACGTTGTCATAGTCAATTTTTGCCTTTACTGGTCAGGGCCATCTCTGAATAGAGCTGGGATGTACCCCTGGCCACCCTTTTCCTTATAGGATCCGTACATGCCACTGCAATTTGCTGCTTTTTGTGTTGAAGGCATTGAGGGAGGAATTAAGACAGTTTTAATTAAGACCCTAAGAGGCGGATCCCAATTTTTTGAATTCAGTAACTGGGCAGTAACTCGAATTCCCTCCCCCACCAATGTTTTGGTGTGTGTTTTTTCGAACATGTTAAAGGTCATTACTATGCCTCCATCACACGACATTATATTTGTGCTTCTTGAAGCACTAACACCTCTAATTTGGTTACCTAAAACTCCAAGATCACTTTCATCTGTTTTGTTTTTAATTTCAGATGGAAACTTTTAGTATTGAAGAAAACCGGACTGCTCTTCGAAGCTTGTGAAGATGAATTCATTTTTAAAAATCCCTCCACTCTATTATGACTGATTTTCAAACAAATTTATGTGTTATTCACGCTTTCACGCTCACTACTGAAAGCATCCCTATGTTATTTGTCACCCTTTCCTTATGTCAAATCAACAATATTACAACTACGACTCACGGCCCCCCGCCGACTGCAAGTTGTCCCCATCTGGGGAAACGCAATGTCTGCACAATGAATGTGACCGTTGACTCCGAATGGGTTTCCTCCGACAATTACAAGGTAAGTGCACTCTGGGAATTGGTATCGACGTGTAAATGGCCACATCTGCCATCATGCTGACAATCCTTGATAAAATACACTCGACAGACAGACTACTTGTTCATGAAGACAACCAAACCTAATGACAAGAGCCGAAAAACAAAACGGCAATCGATTGTGCGTCCTTATGAATGTGCAAATTAAACTTAAACTTAACTTCTTCGCCATGCAGTGCTACTTCAATCAGAGTACGATGCAGCTTCACTTTCGTGGCAATCTTATTTTGGGTGTTAAATCGGTTCCGTATTTACACGCGGTTTTCCAAACAATGCTGTGCTAAATGTACTCATGGATGCCTTACGGCATACGGATACAAGCCAAGATCATGACAGTATGAACCTACATTAAACCTGAATGAAATGTGATTGATTCCCTAGAAGAAATAACTTCCATATCTGAGTTAATTAAGATTTTTGGACCTTAGTGATAATGAGGTTAACATTTTTAGAGGAAGGAATCTACATGTCTGATGAATTGATTTATTGAATTGAGTGTAATAACTTGGACTTTTCCTAGAGACAGGAACCTTCAAAGGTACGGTAGTTTGATTATATTGGAATATGGGGGAAGACTTGACTTCCCTAGAGGCTGGAACCTTCACAGGTCTGATTTGTTTGACTACATTGAGACTGCGTCAGAATAAATTGACTTCCCTAAAAGCAGGAACCTTCACAGGTCTGATTAGTTTGAGTACATTGAACCTAGGGTATAATAAATTGACTTTCCTTGAGGCAGGAACCTTCTCAGGTCTGGTTGGTTTGACTACATTGTACCTGGGTGGTATTGAATTGACTTCCCAAGAGGCAGAAGTCTTCACGGACCTTCCTCCAAATGTTACCATATTCACAAACCATGAATATTGTGACTGTATATTGAATGATTACAAGTGTATTTCCGAGGAGAGGATTTCCCCGTATACTACTTGCCGCTTATTGGCACATGTCAGCGTAACAGTGTTCATGTTCATCTTCGGTATCACTGCTATTGTAGGAAATATATTTGTATTATTTTGGAGAGCATTACACAGGGAGGAAGAAGGCAAAGTGCAGTCAATACTACTTAGCAACCTGGCTGCATCAGATTTACTTATGGGTATTTATATGGTCGCCATTGCATCTGCTGATGCTTACTTTAATGAAAATTATCTTTCAAATTCCCCAAATTGGCGATGTAACCCTATATGTGCCATAATTGGGATACTGGCTTTTATCTCCAGCGAAGCTTCTGTGTTTTTTATCACTCTGATTAGTATAGATCGCTTCATAAATATTCGGTTTCCTTACACAACTCACAAGTTACGAGTTAAGTCCACGAAAATAACAGTTCGCATAATGTGGTTCTTGTCAATTTTTTTGGCAATATTTGCTTATTTTCCATCATTTGGTTCTTGTTCAAGGTTTGGTTACCCTTGGGAAGTCTCCAATTTTTACGGAATTCAAGATTTGTGCATTTCACTACCATTGACACAACAAACCAATTACTATTCAGGGATGAAGGAGTCTGGGTACTACTATTCTGTTGCCGTATTTCTTGGTTTAAACCTCCTGTGTTTTCTAATCATCCTTGGATGCTATCTTGAGATTATCAGGGCAGTTAAGACAACTTCTTCTCGAGCAGGGCGTTCTCTGATCATGCAAGAACAAATACGGCTGACAAAAAAAGTCGCTGCTATCGTGGCTACAGATTTCTTCTGCTGGTTTCCAATCATAGTCACTGCCATACTGGTTCAAAGTGGTGTCGCTGAAATTGACGTAAAGGTTTACCCTGTGTTTACAACATTCATATTACCCATCAACTCTACCATTAACCCATTTTTATATACCATTGCCCATCAGATAAATAACATCGTAAACAAAAAAATGATCGGCGGCAAAAAGCAAAGAATGTAGCACTGCAGTGTCGGCCAAGGGACAGGAATGCAGAAGCTGATAACCATGGTTTACACTGTTAATCTTGAGCAAATATTCTTGAGGAAGAATAAGACAGCGAAGAAACAAGTGTGGAACAGCTTGACCATTGGCGAGACGGCTTTATGTAAATTCCTGGATCAGTGGAACCTGCCATCAACTAGAAGTTAAATTACCATCGGATCATCAAAATGGAATACATTTGCAGACGCAGTGATCAGCCAAAGTCAAGCTGTATCCCTGATGTCCCCGGAGGAAAATTACTACCAACCTGACCATCACCGCAAAAAAGGAGGTAGCGTTATTTGTCTTGTTAGATCTAGGAGCGATTTTCGCACTAAACACAAGTCAGGGGTCCGCTCCTTATCTTTTGAAAAGTGGCAAAATGGGATTTAGGGATTTAAGGGATATGATGAAGCACCTTCATTCAAGGAATACATATTTTGCATAATTTATAAGATATTTAAATACATGCAAATCAATTACTCTGATAATTACGCGATATCCTAAGCAAAGTTGCTATTTATTTCTTCTTCATGATTACTTTTCCTCTACAAAATATAGGTGTCTAAAAGTTTTCCAAAGTATTTTTGGAAAATTGTAGTATCACACAGATGAAAAAGTATTTACAATATTTAAGTGGAGATGAAATGGTTACAACAGTAAAATATATTGAACACAAAAAGAAACTTATATAAGTTTGTTTTTGTGTTCAGTTTAGATAGAGATGTCTGCATAAATAATTTATAGATATAAATCTATGAATGAATTTATAAGTTGTAAATAATTTATAATTGAAATTCATAAACGTTTATTATGAGAGAAGAAATATAATGGTATAAAAATCATGCATTGATATTGTCATTGCACGACGCGTGTGTTAATGAGAGAACGCGGTATGCTTAGGGCGTTTACGCGCGACGTTGGGTTGATTCCTTTTATGGGCGGGCGTGTGCATTTTTTTCGTTTGGAACATTAGTGCATTGGATTTCATGCCGTATTCAGATTTTTTTGGGAAATTGTCTGCTGTGATAACGTTAATGAATTAGGTTAATGTCTGCATATTTTATGTTTCTACTGCATTGGCAAAATTCAATGCACTTACGTCGATTCGATTTGACCAGACTCATAATGGCACAAGCCCCGCACATTATTCGACGTCAAACTGAGCGCGCGTGCATTGATTTTTTTTGCCACTGCACTCGAACCTAAAATATGCAGACATTAACCTCTAAATATATCAATTTTAATTGATTCAACTGAGCACAAAAAGGGGTAACGTATCCATTGTATTAAACACAAATCAAAAGCAAGAATATTTAATGCATCCTGGTATTACAGTTTAGTCAAAAAGAAGTTGACAGATATTATAGTCTGATATCTTATTCATGTCACTTCATGCATATTGTCAAGGGTATGGTTTCACTTAGAGGGGATGTGTTGATACCTAAATTTAAAAAGCCAAAGATATAGTGGAGTACATACATTATTAAGTGCAAATATTCCTTTATTGCAAATAAAAGCTCAAAATCTTGTATAATTAATTTAAAATAAATTTCATGATCCGTTTTGATGTTTGATGATCATCACTTGAGAGGCTGTGGCGATTAAGTCACGCTATCCTATTTATACGCATATACGCCATACAACACATGTTTCGCATTATATCAATAAGTTACTGGTTCACATCAAAGAACGGATTATATCTTATGAATGGCAATCGATCCTCGGGTGAGGTTAATGAAAAAGTTTTACCTCAACATTTTTGCATCGCCTCACCTGAAGATTGCCATTCATAAGATTTAATCCGTTCTTTAATGTGAACTAGTATCTATCGATCTACATTAAGGAATTGTTATAAATTTCATGATCCACTATTGAGGTAATGTAATATTTGACGATCATCGTGGTTGTCCAATGTGTAGAAGGTGCAATGATTTGCTAAATTAAGTGACTTAAATGTCTTTGCCTGTATGATGTGTCCGGTGGTTTTGCCACTACATCCTTAAAATTCAATACGTGGATCCTGGGTTTCCTACCGAAAATCATTTTTACAGAAATTCCTATCCCACAATGAACCAACGATGTACGAGTAGATCAAATAAATAGCGCATATATATTCTATGGTGTTTTGTATCATACGGTCATTTTCTGTCATAACTGTGCGAAAACCGTTTGCTGTACATAAATTTTACCAGTAACGAGTACTCTTTGATTGCCTAGTAATTTTTGCGCCATAAAATGTGCGCGTAGTTTAAAGGAGACGCACTAAACCGCGAGCGTGCATGGAGTGATGCATATCTACTCGTACATCGTTGGTGCATTGTGTGATAGGAATTTCGGTAAAAAATGATTTCCGGTAGGAAACCCAGGATCCACGTATTGAACTGACATCGCTTGAAAGGCTGTGGCGATCAAGTCATGCTATCCTATTTATACGCATATAGACCGTATTCAATATGACGTCAGCCTCCAGACATGTTGGTGGACAAGATGCATACATTCCAGGACTACAATACATTCACCTGTCAATGATCCCTGTGCAATCGCTAAAACATGGATCGATTGACAGCTTAATGTATTGTAGTCCTGGAATGTATGCATCTTATCCACCAACATGTCTGGTGGCTGACGTCATATTGAATACGGTCTATACGCCATACAACACATGTTTCGCATTATATCAATAAGTTACTGGTTCACATCAAAGAACGGATTATATCTTATGAATGGCAATCGATCCTCAGGTGAGGTTAATGAAAAAGTTTGGCATCAATCCACCCCGCAAAAAAGTGGTATTGACTTTCCTGGATAAACGTGCATCGTCTCAGTATGAATAGAATTGTTAAAAATTTTAAAGTGTGTTTTTATTCGTGTCACTTCATTAAAAAAGATTAATAAACAAAATAATAAAATTAAAAAAAAAAAATTAGTTTAAGAAAATACTCTCGGCCGACCCCGTCTGATTGCGTACGGCTTAAAACCATCGCTTAGTAATATGTGGTATATAGATCAGGTCATCTGCCAATCGTGAGAAAATATTATGTTTTGAATTCGAAGTATGCTCGCAATCTGATTGGGCGATCGCTAGATAATGATACTTGAGAGTTCAAACGTCAGGTTGAGTTTGAAATTCATTAAGAACGGATCATATTATCAAAGGAGCTGAAATGAACTTAATTAATGGAATCAACTGATGATGAGACAATTGCTACTTTTACGTATGGAGAGAGAAATTAAACGAGAATAAGGACAACCTTATATGACTGTGTGTGAATTGAGTCTCTGGCGATTTCATTATTTAGACCGCTCGGAAACATTCTTCTCACAACAGTGTCCCTTTAAATGGCACTTCATCAGAGAAACTGTTGATGCGATTACTATTGCTTCGCGTGCAGCGATGATAACCCGACGCGTATCAAAAATCAAGTACAATATCAAGTACAATGCATGTGATTCTGTCGTTAAAGTTGTGAAATGTTGATCTAAGTCGATGGCGAAAATTAGCCGATTTGCGTACTGACGTCAAGATGCTTACGAAGAGTCATATGCGATATACATTAAAATTTTAGTTTTCGAAGATTCCATCCATGCTGAAAAAAATGTATGTTTATCGAGGAAAATCAATACGCCCTTTATCTGGCGTGGATTTCATATAAAGGTCTAACAAATTCTTGCACCTTGGTCACATTATGAGAACAAACATGGCGATCATCAAACATTACATGACTGAATTAAATCCAAAGGAATCATGGGATTTCGATAAAATCAGTGTCATACTTTTGAAAAGTGGGGGGCAGGCTTTCCACTGCCACTTTCGGAAGTGGATTTCATGACACCCCTCCCCCGTCCTCCCTCCTCGGTTTCGCCGCCTTTGCGAACAACTGCGTGCTGACACGCATCGGGTACTAGCCCACTTCCGTAAACCAGTTCATAGCGCGCACAGGTGCAGCATCTGGTTCATGGTTCATCCTATTAAAAAAAAACGCGCGCTCAAGTCGTAAATGAATAGTTGTTGTTGAACTATGATTACGTGTCTAATTATATGGTTATTATATTTTACTCATTTACCTGCTTCTAAAATGGAACAGTCCATCTCTCACTTCGGGGTCGTATTTATATTGGTCCAGGACTAAACAGGCAAATGTTTGTATCTCACAAATTTCTTGTGTTCATCATGCATTGTTGAAAACTAATGCATAACTCAAATAAATTGTAAGCGAATGTTACTGATTTTGCTAAGATTTGTGTATGTGTATAGTCAAATTGATAACCATTTTACACCAACTTATGTATTGTAGCATTCAATATAAGTACTCAAGTATAGGGTGTCCAAAAACCCGCGCCCTAAAAGCGTCCCCGCTTTTACTCCTTTAACCCTCGTTTTTTCGCCTTGCTAAACGCCCTTTTTGATACCAAATTATTTCATGTAATTGTCAATTGACATTTTACACTCATCTTCTTACAAAAACAAACATCCACCGTGGTATAGGTAAGATACAGGGTGATCCCAAAGTGATGGATGGGAGTACCGTGTGACAACGCCCTTTCGGGAGAGAAGTACCAACATGCCTAGCACGACACAAGAATATCACAGACACTTGATTTTACTGCCGGTAGATAGCTATGGTCCTGCTCTTTCTATTGATACCAAAATGATTACCAATGTCAGAATGACGTAATCAATTTCGCATATCGGCAAAACTGTCAATTTCCATCACATACACAGTGTAGAATAGGGGAAAATTCAATGTTCACTAAAAAATTATGAAAATCCGGTTTTCATACGGTTTTTGGCTCTTGATGGGAAATGAGTAGTTTTTTATACTCAGAGTGTTTTAGTGCTATAATAGTGTTTTTGAGTCAGTAAAATTGATTTCAATATGATATCAATTTTCCCTCCTATGTCCCGTATTTTCGTGCTTTCCTCAACTTTTGACGTCCTACTCATTGTTACAAAAATAACCCAGGTAGACGAGGGTTAATTAAATTTATATATGTAAGTGAATGTTTACATATATGCAAATATTCAGTAGCTTTTAAAAACTAAAAAAAAAAAGCACTTCAAACAGTTTCAAACCCAATTACATCAATTTAAAGGGTAAAATGAGGACGCTTTTAGAGTTCAATTGGGACAGTACCTTGTGTGATCTATTCACCCACGGCTCATTTGTTGGACATGACATATAGGTATTACAGAACATTTTCATCCAATTTCCCAAACCGTTTTTAAGTGCAAGAAATTGAAATAAATATTGGTTTGACCTCAAAATAATTGCAACAGAAACAAATTTGTTGGTGTTATACTTTAAATGATCTATCTATCTGTGGGTTATAGTTAAATAGTTATAAGGTGATAAAGGTTCAAGGTCATCCTAAGGTTACATTTTCAAAATGCTCAGGTTCTTTTCAAAATGTTCCCAAATTCTTCATAAAGTCTCAAAGGACCAGGTACCAGGGATTATCATACTTGCACTAATTTCCCAATTTGGTCACCTAATTAGAAGTCAAAATGTAACAATAGTCTACCTATGGCGTCAGTGCTTACCATCTAATTTACATACTAAAATGTCAAATGAAGAGCAAATATGCATTTTCTGTTATATATAACCAGACAAACGATTTAAGACTAGTTTCGTCAAAGTCGGAGCACTTGAACCGTTATGAGCCTAAAATTCTGTAACTAATGACGGTAGATATGTCAATCTATACCTTGATCATGATCCTCATGATCAGATAAATAAATTGGTGTAGGTTTCGATACAATAAGATCTGTTTTACTTTGACCCTTTTACAAACTTACCCTATGTTCCCACTTATTGATTTTTATACACTTTTCACATATTCTGTGACAATTTATAAGTATGATAACAGAAAAATTGTTTTGTTGCAATTTTTAGGTCAAAAACAACTTGCACTATTTGGTATTGTACCATTGTGATCAACAGATTAAAGAGAAATTACCCATGATGAGTGCCTTTTATTAAGAAATATGAGCGTAGGGCAAAGTGTTTGGTATCCATTTTGTAAAATTTACCATCTCATAATGAATATTACAATATTATTATACTAGTCTATATATCCATTTATATTTAAAAAAATATAATTATGTAAACTTTTACTTGGTAAAAATAACACAAGTTGTATAAATAGGTAACATTTTTGTAAAAAAATGTTGTACCTGTTTCTTATGTTAAATTGACTGTTTATCAAAGTTGTATATTTTTACACAATATATTTTGCAAGGATTTTCTTTTCAAGCAGGAGTTGTGCGCTAATGTGCGATGCTGCATCAAGAGGCGACAAATTTGACAGAGATGATATATATTTTATTTATATTGAACAAAATGGCTTAAATCAGTGTAATCGTTATATAATAAAAAATATAGTACGTTGTCAAATTTCAGTTTTTCTATGTCGTGAGGCAAAGCAGCTCGAAATGAAACAATATTTGTTTCACATAATGAGAATAATTCTTCTTATGCTGTACATAAAATGGTAAAAATGACGCCGCGCAAATCAGTGTCATTATTATATAATAAACACTATGTATGATAAACGGAAAGCAAGTATAAGGTTAGTACTACACAGAGAAAACAATATGTAAAAATATGTGTAAACTTTTATTTGGTAAAACAAACACAAGTTGTGTAAAAATAAGTAATATAATTTTTGTAAACAAATTGTAGTACTCATTTCTTATGTTAAATTGACTGTATACCAAAGTTGTGTATTTTTACACAATATATTTGTAAAAATTGATACAATATAAAATATACCTTAAACTGTAAGATTTGCAATTTATAGTGTTACTTGTACATGTTTGTTGTGTAACAAAAAACCGGCGTAAAAAATGTGGTTTTACGTAATGTGTTATGTAATGTTTACATGTTTGTTGTGTAATATGACGAATGGCCGACCCCGTTGGCGTTGCATTCGAAGCTGAAGTGGTCTCCACAAACCGGTGGGGCTTGGAAAAGTACATTGAGAACTTTGAATATAGTCAATCATAGCCCCGATCAACTTTTGTGTTATTGGTGCGTTTATACTACAATGGTTTGGGGGAATACGGGATTCAAGCACTGACCTCTACACATGATAGCGGGTCAGAGTCGCCGATTGAAACATCAGGAAGTTGGTTTTGGACCTCTACAATATGGCGGTAAACAATGCATACACCTTGTCAAACAATAGAACATATGTGTGGAATGTGTGCAGCAGCAGGTGTATGCATTGTTTCCGCCATATTGTAGAG
>JAMKCH010008092.1:0-90349 GCA_023653785.1 Ophioderma brevispina
TGTGTTTTGACTAATGTTTGTGGCGGAGTGCTTCCCCCGACCTCGGGGAGATTGGAGACTTTTTCCCTACAGATTCGGAGGGTCCACGGATATGGGTTGAAGAGTCTAGTGTAATTTTCAGTCGCTTAGCGTTTTCATCACCGTGGACCCGAGTGAGGTACGGCGGTACGGTAAGTACGTATAGCCTGTTTCTAAAATTGAAAACGTATAATTGAAACCAGCGTTTGAAAATTCTCAAGACTGGAATAATACCGAAATGCATTATGGGAAAAGGGATGTGGCCCGTAGCGATTGCGTGTTCACTTTTCCGTGTTTGCGAGCACCGAAGTACCCGACAAAACGTGCCAATTTTCTCGCTAGGTTCTATAGGTTCAGACCCAATTACGGTACATATTTAAAACAAAATATAGTAATGCAAAAATCTCCATAGAACCCCTTCGTTTTCCGGAGATATTTGAGATTTAGTTTCATTTGCGTGCATTCGCTATGACGGACTGATAACGTTAATCTCTCGCGCAGTACTAATTTAGATAATATTTAGACTACAGACACAGACTACACACTTTCCGCACCGCCGTAAGGGAGGGTCTACTTAGATGGGTCCAGGCTAGCCTGAGTCCCTGGCCCCTCGTTCGTAACTAACAAACATGACGGCTCAAGTGAATAGCAGCACAGTGTAACGGCCGTGCGTATATCAGAGGCTGAGGGATTCAGCTAGGTCCGGGGTACCGGTATGTGACCTTCCGGATCAAAGGTCACATTCGTTCAGGCCGGTTGCAAACGAGTCCTGTATGAGAAGGTTGTTTCTCCGGAAAATGAAGGATTTCTTCTGTTTTTAGAGAACTTTTTGAGGATTAACTTTTTTAAAAGGTAATTTATTATCTAAGGAACATATATATCAACTCGATTCTGAATTGCGTTTGATATTGTGTTCGTCTGCAGTTTGCAAAGTTGGCTCTTTGAAATGGTCTGCTCATGCTGGTAACAGGGAAAAGGAAAAGCATATGGTTTTGCATAACTTCACATACCGTTAATGACAACATGTTAAAGACATGCTTAGCCGAACTACCGTATCCCATGACATCAGTAGCGTCAATCGCTACTCAATCGTGTGGGGGGGGGGGGGGGGCATGATATGGTATCGTGTTAGTGTAAATGTGTCTTGGTACCCCCCGGCTCTTCTAACCGTCAGCATAAACAAATGCGCGATATTTGGACCAAAGTCATTCACTCTTAATACCATTCCAATTGGAAGTATCATCAAGAAAACACTCAAATTCAATGTATTCCACATTTATGCCGACGACATCCAGATTTAGCACACAGTTTTGTTCCTCGGATTCGCGTCTATTTCAGTTGCTCTACAAACGCTTGAAATGTGCATCACATGTATTACAACAGAGAATGAAAATATGTTGGAAAACTAAATAATGACAAAACTGAGTTTATTGTGCTTACCCTCATCCTCTTTATGGGACAATTCGCTCTGGTGTCCAATCGTCATATAGGTGAACGATGTATTACTCATCTAAGAAATCAGGAACCTGGGGCATTATTTTCGATGATGTCATGTCCATGTCTGCAGGTGGACTTCGTTATAATGAGTATCAACTTCATTTGAGGACATACACGCAGCGGCGATTTATGGATTCTGGATACCTGTAGCAGCTTTGAAGATCCCTGTTTTGTCCCTAGCCCCAGATTGGACTATGGAAAGGCACTTTTACTTGGAAGCTAAACATCTTACATAACGTTTACATCACGTCTTCAAAACTGGGCTGCCAAAATTATTGTCGTTGTTCCAAAACATTCGACCATTGCAACTTGTTTCTTAAAAACTTCAAATGGTACCTGTGAAAGAGCGCATGTATTTCAAGACATTGCTATATGTATTTAAATGTTTAAATGACATGCACCATCATTATGCTCACCTCTTGCTCAACATGTACACACCAGCTCCGTACCAGGACTCGATCAGCATTGCTAATACTCGCCTTGCTGTGCCAAAAATATCATAGAAAAGACACTCCATCTGCTGCAGATAAAAAGTGTTCTCTTACAGCACCCAAACTCGGGAATTAATTACC
This sequence comes from Ophioderma brevispina, assembly GCA_023653785.1. Classification (NCBI taxonomy): domain Eukaryota; kingdom Metazoa; phylum Echinodermata; class Ophiuroidea; order Amphilepidida; family Ophiodermatidae; genus Ophioderma; species Ophioderma brevispina. Next base: position 2,088 of record JAMKCH010008092.1, read on the forward strand.
CATTTCAATTCGCACAGCCAATTGGTTGTGCTTTCAAAAAGAGCTTAAAAACTATCTTGACCAAAGTGATTGTGCTTCTGTTGTTTCCTGATGCTGTTAACTTACTTTTTTTGCTGTAGTTGATTGTAGGCGCGTGATCTTTATTGAAAATGGCACGGTTATAAAAAATCTGTATGTATGTATGTATGTATGTATGTAGTGTAGCTATGTATGATATACTAATATTATAGATATATATATATATATAATATATTATATATATATATATAAATATATATATATATATATATATATTTCTATATATTAAATTGATGACCCTACTGGAACGGTAGTTGTTACTCGGAGGTTCACGCTTGTGCGATCAACAGACACGGCTGCTATTAGGTGGATGCGAAGATATATATAGCGTTTTGCGGACGTCGCAGAGAGAGTCGGTGGTCGGAGAGGGCGGCATGAGATGGATGGTGGCAAATTGCGGACGGCGGAAAGAGTCGTCTGAGTCGTACTATCCTAGGTGATGCTGGAGTGGGTTTGCTAAGGAGAATTTGTTCTCGTGGCGGCACTGATATTAGTTCGGGTCGCTTGTTGTGACCCAGCTGCAAGGAAATGTTGAAACCTACATGTCTACAGCGCCGAAGTCAAAGTAGCGAACAGGACCTAACCAAAATTACATCGGACTGACGGACCACCTTTCAAGAATAGAATCAACAACCACAAGACATCCTTCAGAAATGAAAAGCCACCAGAACTAGCACAGAAAACTCTCCAAGTAACGTGTGGCAGCTCAAGAAGAACCACCAACTCTACGACATCACATGGTCAATCGTATCCAGCGGCCGACCGTACTCCAGCGGAACCAAAAAATACGACCTCTGCCTCACCGAGAAGCTGCCTATCATCATTGCCGACAAACGCAGACTACTCAACAGCGACCCGAACTAATATCCAAGTGCTGCCACGAAAACAAATTCTACTTAGCAAACCACTCCAGCCGATCACCTAGGATAATACGACACGATACTCTCCGCCTGTCGCAATTTGCAACCATCCATCTCATGCCGCCCTCTACGACCACCAACTTCTCTCTACGACGTTCGCAAAACCGCTATAGATATTATTGCTGCATTCCACCGAATCGCAGCCGTTCTTCTTTCTCTGATTAGATCGCACAAGCGTGATGAAACTCCCGGTACACAATACCGGGTCCAATGAAGGTTCATCAAGTTATATCTCGCCTGCTTTCAAGCATTGAGCACTCGATGCAAGATTAGTTTATCGAGCATATTATTCTATATATATTTTAATATACCCGGCGAACGCATCGAGCCCGATAATTTTTTTAATCGTTTGTGATTTTACAAAAATGTGTTTACTTTTAAACAGAAACCATTAAGTGGTAAGCGGCAGGAGCGGATGGAGCCCCTCTATAATGGGGGGTGTGTGTGTGTTTTGTGGGTGGGGGGGGGGGGGGACTTAAAAGGTCACGTCACGCCGCTATGCGGTAATGGTGCCGCTGCGCGCCGTTGGGGTTCCCACCCCGCCCTGTCGGAACCCTGCAATGATAGGTTGTCGAAACCAACATTTTTTAATTGCAAATTGATAGAAACATTGCAATTGATAGACTCCTATGATGCCTACAGTATGATAAACAGTATTAAAAATATAGTTGATTTTAGGTTTTGTTTGAACATAATCACATGTAAAAATGTTCACTGAAAGTGCGCGGTGGTGGGTATTACGGAATGAACCCCTCCATGTTTCACTTTTCTAAAATACATGTTTCTTATGCAAATTTGATAGAAACAATTTGAACTTTACAAATGGTCAATTTATAATTCTTCTAGGTATGATCAACCTGTCCTTAAAAATCTAGTTGATGGGTTAGGTTTTTTGTTTTGAATTAATCAACATATAAAGCGTTCATGAGGAGTTCATATATCAAGCGCCGCAAGGATGGATATAGCCCCCTATCTGCGGATCCCCTGCAATATGAACTTCCGAAAGTATAGTTTCTTATGTAAATTTGAGAAACAATTTAAAATGTAAGTGGTTCAATTTAGAGTCTTCTAGATATGATCATCGATCTTAAAATCGCCATTTATAGATACCCTTTTTGGGTAGAGGTTACGATGTAACAAACGCTTTCCAGCCTTTAATATACTGAGCGAATATGGCCATCTTTTAGGGTTTTATAAAACATGTCATTAAAAGTTTAAATATCTTACGGACAATTGTAGATCCTATTGAAGTATTTTCTGACCCTAATCGCAATATCATTTTTTACATACATATTCCTGAAAAAAAAAAAAAAAAATCGCTTAAAAAAGGAAGCAGATATGGAACAGTTTGTACACCTTCCCATTTATCCCATTCCAATGGAGTGTCACACACTAAACCACTGATATGGGTCAATGATATTCGTCCTAAAAGTGGTTTATATTGTGGCACTGGCATGCTAAAAGTAATAACAAACATGCTTCTCAAAACAAAACAATATAGCTATACTTTTTTTTCAACCATTGTTTGCACAAAAATGTACAAAAGGATATGGATTAGAGAAAACCATGGATCATAGCAGGTTGTTAAAATATATATGAAACATATTGTGGATGAGACTGTTCTTTCACTTTCAGGGATTTGAGCCCTTCTACAGAGTCTATAGGGAGAATCCGTGTTGATAATGCATTTGAGGGAATTCCACATTTTCGCGCGCGCCGATAATTGGGTATTTTCCCAACCATCTGCGCTGAATTGCCGAATCCGTGTAATTACGTACCTAAAATATCCTGCTAATATCATGTCAAAAATGCAAAATAATAATAATATTCAATCATTAAGACGAAAAGAACCCTCGCCCCACGTCTTTACACCCCTATACCTGGCCGATCTTTAAAGTGATTTTTGGTATGAATCTATCGGCACAGACAGACGGTCCCCATAAAACTATACAATCAAACTAAAAATTATGAAAAAAAGCAAACTGTGCATTTTTGCCCAATATTTGACTTTATTTTATATTTGTTAACAAGATCCTAAGTTAAATCCTCGCTTTTATTCCATCCAATTTGATGGACTCTAGTGGAGATAATTGTCAGTTGAACACAAAGGATAAAAATACCACTTTGGGCATTTCCCTGAAGGTTCCAAGAAACTCAAGGTATAAGGCATGTACTCCAGCGGACCAAGAACGGCGACCTGGTCTGCCTCAACCGACGAGCCTGGCCAACTCATAATCCGCAAAACCAGACTACTCCACAAGCGACCCGAACTAATATCCAAGGCCGCCACGAGAACAAATTCTACCTAGCAAACCACTCCAGCATCACCTAGGATAATGCGACTACGATATCCCTCCGCCGTCCCGCAATTTGCCCACCATCCTCTCATGCCCGCCCTCTACGACCGACCAACTTCTCCTCTACGACGTCCGCAAAACCGTATATAGATTCTTCGCATCCTCCACCGCATCGCACCAGTTGTCTGATGATCGCACAAGCGTGAAACTCCGATAACACTACCGTTCAAGTAGGTTCATCAATTTAATATCTCGCTCGGCTTCAAGCATTGAGCACTCTGCATGAAGATAGTCTCCTAGCCTATTATATATAGTTATATAATTACCCGGCGAACGCATCGAGCCCGAGAATTTTTTTAATCGTTTGGTGATTTTATTTCCAAAACTGTTGTATACTTTTTGCAACAGAAACATTAGTGGTAAGCGGCAGGAGCGGATGGAGGCCCCTTTAATGGGGTGTGTGTGTGACAACGATACTGAAGGGGGGGGGGAATTGGAACATATGTTTTGCATAACTCACATACCGTTAATGACAACCTGTTAAAACATTCTTAGAGCAGAACTACCGTATCCCATGACATCAGTAGCGTCAATCGCTACTCACGTCGTGGGGGGGGGGGGGGGGCATGATATGGTATCGTTGTTAGTGTAAATGTTGTCTTGGTACCGACCACCCCGCGCTTCTCAAACCGTCGATAAACAATTCGGATATTGGGACCAAAGTCATTCACTATCTATCACCATTCCATTGGACGTATCATCAAGAACAAAATTGAGTATCACATTTGATACTCGAACTTCAAATTTACACCAGTTTTTGTCTGTTTCCTCCCCCCTTCGGATTCAGCGTCATTCAGTTGGCTCTGACACTCGTGAATGTGCATCAATGATATTAAACATGGATGACTGAAAATAATGTTTAAACTAAATAATACAAAACTGAGTTCTTTGTTGCTACGTCATCTTATTATCCGGACAATTCCTGGTGTCCAACTTCATATCGGTGACGATGTTATTACTACTCACTCCATCTAAGAAAATCAGGAACCTGGGCATTATTTTCGATGATGTCATGTCCATGGTTCTTCTCAGGTGACTTCTTTTTCATGTGTATCAACTTTCATTTGAGAACATACAACGCCATTCCGTCGATTATGGATTCGGATACCTGTAGCAGTGTTGTAAGATCCCTTGTTTTGGTCCAGCTTGGACTATGGAAATGCACTTTTGCTTGGAGCTAATATTCTTACTAAATAGATTACAAACGTCCTTCAAAACTGGGCTTGCCAAAAATTATTTTTTCGTGCTTCAAAACACGACCCATTCAACTATTTTTTCTTAATAAACTTTCACTTTCACTGGCTACCTGTGAAGAGCCGCATTATTTCAAGACAAATTGCTATATTTATTTAAATGCTTAAATGGACATGCACCATCATATCTCACCTCTTGTCTCACAATTGTAAACACAACTGTAACAGTGACCTTCCGATCGCATAGATAATACTCGCCTTGCTGTTCCAAAATATCATAGAAAGAACACTCCAATCTGCGGCATATAAAAGTTTTTCTCTTACAGTCCCCACACTCTGGAATAATTTACCCATCTCAATCTTCGCACAGCCAATTCGTTGTCAATTCAAAAGAGCTTAAAAACCTCATCTTTTCCCAAGTGATTGTTTTGCTTTTTGTGTTTTTCTTCTCGCTGTTCTGTTAACTGTACTACTTTTTGCTTAGTTTATGTAGGCGCCGTTGATCTTATTGAAATTGCGCGTATCAAAATCTCTCTGTATGTATGTAGGTCTTTATGTATGTAATGTATGTATGTATTTCTTATTTATGTATGTATTCGTATGTATGTATGTATGTATGTATGTATGTATGTTATATATATAATATCTCTCTCGCTCTCTCTCTCCCTCTCTCTCTCTCTCTCTCTCATCTCATCTCTCTCCCCATCTCTCTCGCTCTCTCCTATCTCCTCTCATCTTAATTATATCACATACTACCCGGCGCCACGCAATCGCCGCCCGCTCACTTTTTTTCCCCTCGTTTGTGCTTTTACAAAAATGTGTAATACTTTTAACAAAACCATTAAGTGGTAATGCGTCCAGAGCGGATGTAGCCCTCTTAATGGGTGTGTGTGTTTTGTGGGGGGGGGATTGAAAATGTAACTTACCGGCGCGAATCGGTAATTGTGGCCGCTTGAGGCGCCGTTGGGGTTCCCACCCTCGGAACCCTGCAATGATCGGTTTCGAAAACCATTTGTTTATCAATTTGATAGAAAACTTGCAAATTTATAGACACCATAAATGCCTACGGGTATGATAAACATTATTACAACTAATCTTGATGGGTTAAGGTTTTGTTTGAATAATCACATGTAATTTGTTCACGGAAATTGCGCGGGGTGGGTACGGAAGAACCCCTCCAATTTCACTTTCTAAAATATCATTTTCTTATTCAAATGTGATAGAACATTTGAACTTGACAAATGTTCATTTTTCTAATTCTTCTAGTTATGCACAACTGTCTTAAAATCTAGTTGATGGGTTGGTTTTTGTTTGAATTAATCACATATAAAGCTTTCATGGATAGTTCATATATCAAGCGCCGCAAGGTTGGATGAGGCCCCTACCGTGCGGAGCCCCTGCATATGAACTTTTCGAAATTATTTTCTTATGTAAAATTTGATAACAATTTAAAATGTAATTGGTTTCAATTAGAGAGTGCTTCTAGATAAGTGATCAGCGATCGTTAAAAATCGCCATGATAGATAGCCTTTTTTGTAGATGTTACTATGTAAACGCTTTCCAGCCTTTAATAACGGAGAGAGGCCATCTGTTTAAGTGTTTGTATAAACATGTCATTAAAGTTTAAATATATCTTACGGACCATTTAGATCCCCTATGAACGGTATTTTTTCTTCTGACATAATCGGCATTTCATTTTTACAAACATATTCTGAAAAAAAAAAAAAAAAAATCGCTTAAACAAGAAAGCAATATGAAACAGTTTTGTACAGTGTCCACCTTACCCATTTACCCATCCAATGGATTCCCACTAAACCACTCATATTGGTCAATTATATTCGTCTAAAAGTTTGTTTATTGTGGCACTGGCATGCTAAAAGTAATACAAAAATTCTTCTCAAACAATAACAATAGCCTATACGTTTTTTCACAATCCCCAACCATTGTTTGGCACAAATATTGTAAAAAAGGATATGGATTAGAGAAACTCATGGATCAATAGCATGTTTGTTAAAATATAGATGAAACATATTTTGATGAGACTTCTTTCCAAAAATAATCAACCAATCATTATGATCAATGATGTTTTAAAAAACAATTGAAAGATAAAGTAGTCTTGGATCAAGATTTTTTTTTTGCTTACAATATGGACAAATAACACGGTTCTAATGACACTTTAATATATTCTCGCTTTGTCCACAAAGTCATTTTAAAAACGTTATTAACGTTAGCTTCTTGAGCTTGGCAAAGAAAGTATTTTAACTTATGTCTGTTGTCTTAGTTTTCATGACGTCTTCTTCAACTTTGATTCTACCACTGAACTGAAAGTTATTTCCAGGTAAATGCAATGGACAAGTTGATATAGGTGAAATTCAAGAATCAAGTTTATTTAAAAAGAGAGTTGTTATTCACTATACTGGACGCAGTGGCATAACTAACTCTTGATGTTTACAATGTTCAAAATTAAATAATCTAATCTAATCATGCCTGAGTATCATTGAATTCACTGAATCGATTTGCAAATTTACTCTTGTGAAGCAAAAGGTCTGAAAGATTTTGTCACAAATAAAGGAACTGAAAAACCAAATTAAAAATGGGGTAACTGGATCACAGCAGCCTACAAAATCTATCATACCTGACCTACTCATTTTCTTCAACCAAATCCTTTCATTTTTTCAGCATAGAAAAGAGAAAATAATACCATACAAAAGCTGTCACTCTTTAAAATAGAGAATTTGACCACCTAGGGTCTAAAGGAAGACAGGAATCGCAATTGAAATCACATCACCTAATGTTTTGCCCCATGTCGGGCGTTGGTGGCATTGGCGTAAATAGGCCAAGATTAAAAAAACATGTCGGGGGGGCAAATTTCCATGAAAAAGCGTGGTGGATGACAAATTGAAGTTGGTATTGTAAGTTCTCCAGATACAAGTTGTGCTTTGCATATTTGTTAATTCCGTGTCAAAATTATGGAATTTTCAGGGATTTGAGCGCACTTCTAAACAGAGTCTAGGAGAAATCAGTGTTTATAAAATGCGATTTGAGGGAATTCCACATTTTCCGCGCAACGATAATTGGGTTTTTCCCACCAATCTGCGCTAAAAATTGCTGAATCCGTTTAATTTACGACGTACTAAATCTCCTGCTAGATAATCAGTCCAAAACTTGCCAAAATAATACATAATATTCAATCATAAGCCGAAAAAGAACCTCGGCCCACTCTTTACTACTCCCTATACCTGGCGCTCTTTAAAGTTATTTATTGGTAATGAATCTATCGGCCATAGATATGAAATGTCCGTAAATAAAACGTACCAATTGTTTTTCATCATTGGAGTACTCCTTGTGAAAAAATCCAGATATTCCGACAAATACAGCAATCATGGAAGCTACATGTTTAGTCCCTGTTGTATATGACAATGCCGCAGCCATACGGAAACAGAAGCCAGCGAAACTATATGACGTGACTTCAGCAAGTTTGCTACAAGCATCTCCTTGTTAACTTTCGTGAGCACACAAAGGATAGAACGAAGTTCGTTAGAATTTTTTATTGCCAAACAATATACTTTTTTAAAACCTCAGATTTGCGAAAAATGTAAAGAGGGGGTTTTGATCATCATTTTGTGATTACAAAGTTTTTGGAGTTGGCCTATTAAGCACTAACAATCCATGAAACGTGGACATTTTAAAAGGGGTCGCGTAATATTGATAGTTTATCGCCGTGCACTGTAACCAACCACTGATCTCTATACAATGGATTGGCTACACCACAGTAATTGTATATTAAGATGAATGAGCAACGTGGCAAAACATCTGGTCTACCGAACATCAAATAGGCATTTTCAGCTATCTGGTAAATTTCCCTTTACAAGAAATTACCGCTTGGTTGTCCGAATTACCCCTTCGTATTTGTGAAGCTGGGCCCGGCTGCATTGTTATTCTCGAATGTAGTTTGCTGATAAGGGAAGCGCTGATCCCGATCTGCTGTGAAATGATGCCAAATGGTTTATGGTACGGGTTGGGCCACAGGACTTCAGCGGCCATTTGTGAAGGCGCTTAGAGGCCAAATAGCATAAGCGCTATAAAAAAATCTCTGCTATTAGTATTATTATATTATATTACAAACATAAACCACCGGGTTAACATAAGTTGTATCCCGGGTGGCAAACGTTTTAGAGACATGCATCCCATACGCGCAAATACAATGAGCTCAATTAATTTGTTTTGATTCTTTAGTCTGTTATTTCGCTTATTTATCCACATTTCAAATGGAACAAATTTTGTATAATACGCGTCCTCTTAACCACCTGCCTTGGGCTCTTTTTGGATACCAATATGGCCGTCATTGCCTCAATTACGAAGCCCAGGTTCTCAATCCATATATAGAGATCAGTGTTCAAACCCACTAGGCGGGTTCAGCAACTATTACTTTTCCAATGTACCGCTAGCGCTCTTCTTTGTATGATGACGAATTTCCTAATTTTTATTTAAAAACTATATTTCCTCAAGAATCTCAGGCTCATTTTATAATCGGCACAAATTTATGCCAGTTTTGATAAATTTAATATTTTAAAAGGAAAACGTTAAATTAAAGCTGTGGTTTTAATGTTAAAAGTAAAACGCGGTAGTCTTTCATACAGGCCATACTTTGACTTACCACCGATCATCTTTCAATTGCTGCGAAAGACTAAATATGGCTTGTGGCAAAATCGAGTCAATATAAACATGGCGGCTTCGTTAAATGTCTACTGCTTTTCGAACGTTAAGCATGAAAATGGCGTTTTCCTCGAATAATACTCCAATTGACCATGAAAACCATCGGGTATGTGCAACTAGGGATATTTCATATATATATGTTCCGATTGATTCATACCATAAATCCCTTTAAATTTCAAAATCATATCCCACTAGGTCCTAAAAGATAAATAAACCGCAAGCGTTGCAACCAACTCCATGCTAATCACACAACCTGAAAATTTGAACAAAATACAGTTAATCAAACTTTACCCCGGATAAATTAATAAAAAAAAAAAAAAAAAACAAACGGTCGAATCTAATTTTCTATTTTGAGTTCTTCTTTTGATAATATGGAATATCAAAGCAGATTGGTCAGCTTTATATGATTGAGTATTTTACATGAAAGCACTACTCTTGCTCCCCTGTATTGAATGACCTTCAACATTCAGGTAAAAAAAAATGTAAAGGTAAACAATTCCGGAGTGTTTTCACAAATAAGTTTAAGAAATTACCAACCATTGGGGGCAATTTTTAAGAAAAGATACGTTTTTATTTTCTCAAATTTGTCATTTCATATTATTTGTAGCATGAAAAAATAAAACATGAATGAGTCGCCAGACGCTAAGCGGGTCGGCCGCGCATTCCCAATAAATAATTAAATTCGGTTCGAGAAAAACCATAACGCAAATTTGCGGTAACCTATTTTGTTTGTTTTTGAGAATATATTTTTTTTCCCTTATAGTAACGACCCACTCTAAATTCGATGGAGTTGCTGAGTCTTTAGTGCATGTGCTGGCCTTTGCAAGGTAATATGGTAAAAATGGTCGAGAACGATCACAAAACTAACTTGGTCTTTCTCAAAGAACATAGCCCCTGTACTGAAACCATGTTCTGTCTCCCCTCTAGGTACGGCGCGTAAGCGCGGACTTTTTGGAAATTTAAGTTACAGGTATTTTGCTAACGTAAGTAGTTTTCATTGTCGCCTACTGCCTCGTCTTTCCACGAACCAATAATGGTATCGCCTTGGTTTCATTCGGTCGTAAAGAGAGTAACAGGGTCCCAAAATATACCTTTATTCCTAATTCATGACATAATATAATGGACCTTACTGAAATCAAAGTCCCAAAAATTTGAAAATAATTGAAACAGGTTAATCATTTGAAGGGGTTAATGAACGCATTCAGTCAACGTAAATGGCGCCATAAAGGCCATAACGTATTGCCGCACGCGTTGCGAGAAAGTAGCAACGCGTTTGCGACATTTCGCAACGCGTGCGACATTTCAGCAACGTGGTGCGGTGTCGGCCAATCAAATCATGAATTTCTGTGACGTATTTCATTCAAAAAATAGACCCACAACGCGTGGCAAAGTTCTAGCAACGCGTTGTGGAAACTCCAACGCGTTTGCAAAGCCGTGCACAACGCGGTGCGAGATTCACAACGCGTTGTGAGCTTTACCACGCGTTTTGCACAATCATTAAATGGTAATAACGTATTGCCCGCAACGCGTTGTGGAGTAAAGTAGCAACGCGTTGCGGCCATTATCGGCAACGCGTTGCGGCGTCGGCCAATCAAAATCATGAATTTCTTGTGACGTATTTCAAAAATAAATCCCCAACGCGTTGCGGCAATACGTTTGACCCTATGGCTTTCACAACGCGTTGCAACATCACAACGCGTTGCGAGCTTCACAGCGCGTTTGGCAAACTTCACAACGCGTTTGTGCAACAACGTCACAGAATTCCATGATTTGATTGGCCGACACCGCAACGCGTTTCTGCAATGTCGCAACGCTTTGCTGAAATGTCGCAAACCGTTGCCGAAATGTCGCAACGCTTTTGTGACTTTCTCACAAACGCGTTGCGGAATACGTTAATGTCCCTTATGGCTTTTTAACCTTCGCAACGCGTTGATCTTGCAGACGCGTTGGAAAGCGCGCAACGCGTTTTGAAGGTTTGTCGGCGCAACGATTGCTACTTTCGTCGCAACGCGTTGCAGCATACGGGTATGGCTGTTGTGGCTTGCTCTATTCCGTCAGCACAACCGGCTGAGCGATTTATGATTTATGGGTAACACGTAAGGATATTACTTTAAAAGGGGCATTTCGCGATCCCCACCTCACCCCCCCCGCCCACCTAAAAAATGAGATTTTTATATCATCTGAAAACCGTTAGAATAGCACGTGTGCCCATCTTACGTGCAAATTCGCGCATCTGTAAGAAATCCGCCAATGTTGTATTTTCTGCTTTTCTGCCCGTAAACGGACAGAAATTACAGCACAGTTGAGCCTATGGGACCGTGGGACACGAGCAATGCTTCATAACACAACCGCAAGATCGGGATCGACTCAAATTTTTGAGAATAAGCTTTTCTCAATATATCTAGTGATCAATGAATAAACAGAAGAATGCTGACATCACTAAATGCAACCTTTAAAACACAATATTAAGCACTTTTTAAAGAATGAATTTATATAAATATCAGATATCGTGTACGGCGTTTTTCAAAAACCCTTTACTCGGAGACCCGTGCGAAGCAAATCTGTGCCCTCGCACACCAAGGACTTTAATAGCGATAAGATTGGCAATTACTGACCTCCCGGCGGCAAACGTATGTGGTGGCAGACCAGTCTACATTGGTCGATATCGGTTGCAGTTTCCATTGCAAAACAGCATAGATGCGAGGCAGTACGTTGGAAATCAAGGACAGGTTCCGTTCAGAAGCGCTATGTTTTCGCTAGCTTCAAACAATCGTTTCAGCATCACTGCGCTAAAACAATGAAATCACATGAAGCTAAGCTGGACTAGATTAGCCCAAAGTCCCGGGTAAAGAACTGTAGTGTCCCCCATGAAAGTGTCCTAGCTACCATCATAGCAACATTTACGAAATAAACCGTGACCTTGTAGACGAGGCCTTTGGGTACAGTGCTGAAACCAATATGGCATACACACTCGATGGAGAACACAATAGTACGATGCGTGGTAGACTAGGGGCACGCTTAACGTATCAAATCATGGCGATTTCATGCGCATGTCGGAGTTTTCACCGCGCTTTGTTATCGAGTTTTCCTCGCCCCAAAAAAAATATTGCCGAGTGTGCAGCGTTATATTTCGAGTTTACAGCGCTATCTGTCCAGTTTGCTCTATACATGAGTTGTGCTCTTCTATCTGGTGAGTTTGACATAAATCATGTCCGTTTTTCGCTCCCACGTATCAAATCATGGCGATTTTTCCGCGCATGTCGAGTTTCACGCACTGTGTTAATGAGTTTTCCTCGCCATATGTCCGAGTGTGCAGCGTTCTCTGTCGAGTTTACAGCGCTGTAATGTCCAGTTTGCCCTCTATAAATCTAGTTGTGGCTCTCTATATGGTTAGTTGACATAAATCATGCCAGTTTCATCAAAATCCGACCTGATTTTTTCTCACATGAGGAAAACTCGACATGATGTTTTTGGGTGTAGTGTAAAAAAAAACATGGTCGGTTTGCTCATGTTAGAAAAAAAATCATGTCCGAGTTTGCTCATGTTGAGAAAAAATCCATGTCGAGGTTGCGCATGTTGAGAAAAAATCATTCGGTTTGCTCATGTTGAAAAAATCATGTCCGTTTGCACATGTGAAAAAAAATCATGTCCATTTTTAAAACCTCGGCATGATTTATTCTGGACTGATTTATTCTGGACATGATTTTATGAAACTCGGCACAAACTGGGATCAGGCATCGCTGTAAACTCGACATATAGCGGGGTAACTCGATATCAGCGCATGAAACTCGCCATATTTGATACGTGGAGCGTGCCATAAGGACATCATCACACGGCACACTGGGTATGACACCGTCATTAACATGAGAATCGAGGTATTATTTCTTGAACCGTCTATAGACCAGTTAACAGCAAATGTTTGTAAACATGTTAGGGCCTGGTATCTTGAAAGAGGTCGGCATGACTTTACAACACGGGCAATTGTATCTGTTGATTTTTAAATCCTATGGGGCCATAACGATTGCAGGCATGGATTCGCTGGCAACAAAAGAAGTGACGAGGATGTTAACTGGTTCTATATCTCCTACGGCGAAATGAAACAGGATTTACCCAATATTTCCTGCCCGGAAGAAGCCGGCTTCACCTCACCTAATTTATATCCTTGGTTTTCAATTCAGTCTATTCCGATAGGGTAATCCCCTGGTGTCGGAGAACAATGGACTGTTCTGTAAACCCGGTGTGCTATCTGGGGCGCCCAGTTGTCAGCGCAATCCCTTTCTTAAACAGCTGTTATGCCAGATCTGTCAAGATAAAAAAGTTAAAAAAAATCGTCTCATAGAGAACGTTTAAAAATAACCCCTTTATTCTCAACTCATTACCAGACATATTCAAAAACTTAATTAATTTAGGTTTAACATAGATAGTCCATGAACCAGAAAAAAAATTATGATCTGCGTCAATTGATGAGAATAAAACCATACTGGCTAAGGTCAATGGACCCACACATTGGAGTAGCTTGTCTGTTAAAGGTACGTATTCCGATCGTCTTTGGGCCGCCCGAGGACCCGAAAAAGATAAAAGGCCGTATGTTGCTCATTGGCCGTCCTGCAAATTTGCGCCCCTGAAGTCCATGTCATTCCTAAGATATTAACAAAAACAACCCGCCGTTTTAATGGTAGGGCGAACTATCATATTCCCACCGTAAGGAATAGGCTTTGCACTAATACATTAAGCCATGACGGGCTGTTGGATTTAACCGTATTCATATGGGGATTGAAATAGGTAAGTTTCAGTCCTTTCACCCTTACTACATAGCTCAAAGTTGCTCAACATCATGACGTCGTCATTTTAGTCAAAACTGACCATGGAATATTGTTAATCACTCAGATCAGTCTTTCACTACTTGAAAAAACCCCAAACAACAGACAACCACAAAACAAACAAACCAAAAATTCAAATGTCTACCAGCATGACTAGGAGAGCCTAGTGTTGTTTTATAGACATCGACACTTAGGATTTCATAACTGAAAAGTTTGAACAAAGTGTTCGGTTTGAGACGTCAATAGCTTAGACGGATTCGAAGTATGATAGCCAAGTTGATAAACAATACTAATGTTCCCAAATCGTCGCTGAAGTCAGACCAACGTAATATAAGTGAACTTTTGTCGAAATTGACTGTTTGTAATCTGAAGAGGAGGTATTCGCGCGTATTCAAACTATGTGCGAACACTAATGTAAGTTATTAAAAAAAGGTTTTAATTAGAGAAAATAACGTATGACAATACGCTTTTTCGCTTAGCAGACAACGTAAGTGCACTTAGTTTGTTTGCGTCATTATATTTTCTTGTTTTAGTGCAAGACAACGTAAGTGCTGCACGCACCTTGGGCTTACTTTAAACAAAAATATACTGATTTCACATCGTTGTCTTCTTTTATAAATAAATATTTAAAATCACTATCAGTGTTGCTAATAGTCAGAAATCGAAAAAACAATCGCAAAACAAATTTTGCATTTTGGAAAATTTCATAAACTTTGGTATCCTAACATACCCTACAAGAGCAAAAGCAATCCCCTAAAAACTAAGGACAAAATCCAACTGGGCATGCTCGAATCAAGTCTAAATAAATGCAGAATTAATTTAAAGGTCCCAGGAAATACAAATAGAATTCCGAAGGAACCGGTAGTGTGTAGTCTTCTCTAACCCAGCAAGTACTGAGCCTCTTATGGTGAGCAAAGCCAATTGATGTTATGGCTTATTGTGTATATTCTATGGCAGTTCAGCCCGCGTAGTTAGATACTGGAAACATTTGTGCAGCCTAATTAAGGCTGACATTTCCTGCTTTGGTGGGAACCAGGCCAGTCGCCATGGGGGGGGGTGTGGGGGGGTGGAACACCCCCCCAGCGATCCTCAAAAAGGAGAAAGAAAGAAAGAGGGGAAAAAAAGAGAGAGAAAGAGGAAGAAAGGAAAGAAGAGAGAGGGAAAGGAGAAGAGAAAAGAGAGAAAAGAAGGGGAAGAAAAGAAGAAAGAAACAACAAAAGAGAACGCATCAGAACGCATAAGACTGAACTCCACGACTGCAACCAACGGTATATAATCATGAATTCGGTTAAGTGCAACAGTCTTGTGAGCAAAATGGGTAAAATAAATTTGGCAGTGGCACACCAGTGCCATGGGCAAATGCGAGGGGAGCCATGGGTCACTCCCCTATAGTTTGGGCTACCAGTGTAGGGGAATTTTCAGTCGGGGAGCTGAATTAAGTGTCGAGAAAAAAAAATACTAAACCGAAGGCTCTGGCCGTCGTCGGTTGGGTTAAGTGCCCATTCTTTCATTGAATTAATTACCATACTTTACACTTTAAAAATAACCTTCTTAATAGCTAAAATCCAAGAGCTTCTGGGGCTCCGCCCCTGACCCCGACAGCGACTCTCTCTTGCACCCCAACCCGTAAGACAATGAGCGCTCGCTCTATGTAGTTAGCCTTCAGCAGTACAAGCTTCTAATGGACCGTTCAGTGAGCAATGTTAAGAACTTGTCTTTTCTTGATTTGATTCTAGTTACCTCAAAAGTGGTCATCTTGAAGGTCTGAATAGCTCAAATACATGAGCTTCCCGGGGGCTTCGCCCCTGAACCACCGGCAGGGCTTCTGCTCCTAATATCCAGTAGTGCACATGGTAAAGACATTAACGCTCCCGCTATATAGTTCCATTGGGCATTGCCCGTTATATTGAGCAAATTTTGGAAACCATTCCTTTCATGAATTGATTACTATTTACCCCTCAAAAAAGTGGCCATCTTGAAGGTTCCGAATAGATCAAATCCAAGAGCTACCGGGGGCTAAGCCCCCTGGACCCCTGGCAGTGGCTCTGCTCCATGACACCCCAACAGGGGGCCCTAAAACGGGGGCATCTAACCGAGGGCATCTATAGGAAAGGGGCCACCGAACCGCAATTGCCGTTAGTTGGCCTGGTTTAAAAACGAGCTCTTGCCAAAGTCTAACGCTCACTACGCTTCAAATGACTCTTCCACTGCAGCAATAATTTTTTTCAGTTGACACCCCCCCCTGAAAAATGTCTAGCGACGGCCCTGGTGGGAACAAAATCTCCAGACATTTAGGAAACCACATACTTGGATCACACTGAATTGGTTTAGGGAATTGTAGTATATATAAAACCTTCCAAAGTTGGCTCTTGTAGTTGGGCTCAATTTGTTGGGTCCAGTTGAGTTGGATGTTTATTATAATATGATTATTATTTGCCAAATCGGCGTCATCCAAGGTATGGTACTTAGTTTGTGCTGCAGAAATTGAACTGTTGGTGTTGGAGATCATACAAAACATTGGTACATATATTTAGTACCACAGTTTGAACTTTTTGAACACTGATAGCTTGCCATTAACTAGAGTTAAAGCCCAGGCTTAGTCTTGGACTGTGAAATCACAGCCTATACTAAAATGCTTGTGTCAGAGTTTTTTGAGAAAAAAAATGCCACCCTTATTTTGAAATTTTGGCTATAGGTGCTGTAGTTTTGGCTCTAAATGTTTGCAGTTTTGGATTTGCAGACTATAGTTGTGGACACATCTGCAACATTTTTTTTTCATTGATACACATTCATAAAGAAAGAAACTATGGCACTTTGAAGTGAATTTAGTTCGATTCATTATCACTCATAGTGAGTTGTCAGACACAAAGGGATTACTTTGAATTTCAAAAGGTAATACTCCAAAACTCTAGTGCAATTAGCATATGTTTTGCTTTAGACATTTAACACTTCTCGTACCTTGGTGTCTACAGCTTTCACTGCAAATTTGTTAATTGAGCAAATTATATACTCAGGTCTGTTTTGAAAGTTCAGACTTGTTTAATGTATGATTTTAGGTATAGATTGCAGATTGCTAGTTCTTTTCGAACTTGCCTGGTCTGCACATCAGGTATTTAGGTTCAGAGTAATTGTATGTTCATTACATAGCAATTAAGGGGCTGGTATGTGGTCTTAAACCTGTGCATTGTCCGCTACCCCTTAATGTGAAAACCTGTTTCACTGTCGATCTGGCGCCCTCGTTGGTATCTGGCTCATGACGCAAGCATGCGTCGGATGGACTGCTGAAAACAGTTTTTCTACCGCTAGTTTACCGATAATTTTAGCCTAGTTTGACACTAAATTACCCAAGAGTTTTACCCTCATATTAGACTACAAGATTCAAGATTCCTGCATGAAGATAGAGAATTAAAGTATGTTGTGCATGACATCATCTAGTTAAGTGTGGTTAAATTTGTAGATTAAGATTGGTTGTGTTGAAACATCTAGCGGTAATGAAAAAGCAGCAGGAGATCTGGCGTAGCACTCGAGAACTTCATTGTAGTTTTGGAATTCTCTACACTTCTACCTCAACTAATTGATATCCTTGGTTTCAATTCGTCGTATTACGATAGGGTATCCCCTTGTGTCGGAGAAACACTGGACTGTTCTGTAAACCGGTGTGCATATGTGGCGCCCCAGTTGTCAGCGTAATCTCCTTATTTACAGCTGTTAATGCCAAGATTGCCAGATAAAAAATTTGAAAAAAAAATCGTTCAGAGAGAACGGTTCTAAAAATAACACCTCTTATTTTCAGAGCTCGTTACCGGCGAATACTTCAAAATTAATTAATTTAGGTTTAACATAGATAGTCATGACCAGAAAAAAAAGTTTGATTTCATGTTCGAGAATAAAAACATAATGGGCTAAGGTCAATGGACCACACTTGGAGTAGCTTGAATGTTAAAGGTAAGTATTCCGATTCGTTCGGTTGGGCCTCCCCGAATTTACCCGAAAGTAGATATCAGATAAAAGGCCTATTTTCTCATTGTCGTCTGAAATTTGCGCCCTCAATCCATTCCATTCTAAGATATAAACAAAAACAACCCGCCGTTTTAATGGGTACTATCAATATTACCACCGTAAGAATAGGGTTGGGCATATACATAACGGCCGAGGACGGGCTGTAGGATTTACCGTATTCAATATGGGGATTGAAAGAAGGTAAGTCAGTCTTTTCACCCTTATCAATAGCTCAAAGTTGCTCAACATCATGACGTCGTCATTTTAGTCAAAAAAATGACATGGAATATGTTAATCACTCCGATCATTCTACTACATTGAAAAAACCCCAACGACAGACAAAAACAACAAACAACCAAAAAATTCACATATTCTACCAGAGTACTAGGAGGCCTAGTGTTGTTTTATAGCATCGACACTTGGGATTTCATACTGAAAGTTGAACAAAGTGTTAGGTTTGAGACGTCATGCTTAGACGGATTGAGGTATGGAGAGCCAAAGTTGAATAAAAAATTACTTAAATGTTCCCCAAATCGTCCGCTGAAATGCTAAAGACCAACGTCATAAGTGGAAATTTTGGGCTTCGAAATTGATTGCTTTTATAAATCTGAAAAGACGAGGTATGCGCGCGGAATTCCAAACTATGTGCGAACAATGTAAGTTATTGAAAGGTTGTAATTTTAGAGAAAAAATGAAAGTATTGTGGCCAATACGCTTTTTTGCTTAATGCAAGGGACAAAACCGTAAGTGCCACTTATGGATTGTTTTGCCGTCATTATTTTTTCTGTTTTAGTGCAAGACAACGCTAAGTGCTGCACTTACCTTGGTCTTACTTTAACAAGAAGATACTGATTTCACATACGTTGTATCTTTTTAGAAATAAATATTTAAAAGCCACTATAGTGATTTGACTAATAGTCAGAAAATCGAAAAAAAAAAAACTCGAAAAACAAATTTTTGCATTTATGTAACAGGTATAGGTATCCTTAACATACCATTTACAAGAGCAAAAGCAATCTACTAAGGACAAAATTCCACTGGAGCATGCTCGAATGCAATGGTCTAAATAATGCAGATTAATTTAAAGGTCCCAGGAAATACAAATAGAATTGATGGTGATTTGTCTCGCTTACAAGGATGGACGTACCAGAAAGCATTCAATATTTGGGTTGGTGATGACATCGTATGTGGTACTATCAGAGAGTAATAGAAACGCCAGGTGACTGGTGTATTCATGACACTGACTGATAATCAATAGTTTTCCAAATGATGTCACTGGTAGTGTACTCTTTTTTCTGGCCCCTGTTATTACAAAGGAATGTCCCACAAAGATTTGGAGTAAGGAATCATCTCTTTCCTGGGACCTTTAAGAACCGTGAAGCGGTACCTTGACCGCCACCATACGATTTATCGCCATTAAAGGGACATCACACTCTAATTTTAGTTACGATGGTGATAATCATGTGAAACGATTCTCAACATTGATGATATTACAATAAATTAATTAGCTAATTAGAAGACACAATGAAACGGGAACGGTGTGCGCATCTATGTTACTGATAATATCACGGCCATAGTGACGTTTCGGCCATCTCGCGCCAATTCTACGTCATGTCTATAGTTTTTCCCATGATGATTGTCAAACAAAGTAATTTATTTCGAGTATCTAATATGTCGAATAGGTTGTATGCCTTTGAATCGACGCACATCTGTAGTCATTATATTCCAATAAAGAATATCTTCTTCACAGATAATACCTCGATACAAAGAACGAGTAAGCCTCCTTACTTCAAATGTAAGGTTTTACCCAAGGGGGTGAAGCCATTCAAAAACAGTAGTCCGTTGCTGGGCGCTGACATTTTGAATATTGCACGGAATAATTATTAGTTTGGGTGCTTGTATACACACTAATGTCAATTCGATACAAACAATCGGCAAAATATCAGTTGTTGGATATTGGGTGCTATTGGGTGGTTAAATTTGTCCTACCCATGGCCACACACGATGAAATGACACATCAGTGTCTTGATTTAAATAAACCGCCTCAATGAATACATCTTTTAACCTAAGCGCGCATTGCATTATGAGAAAAAGAGTATATGAGCACAAGACCAGGTGCACTATGATTACACCTGGCAAACTCTTAACACATACATCAATTTGTATCACTACCGATTAGTGTAATATGCAAAGCGGCACCCACAGTATGTGGAAGATGCTGAGGCAGCCATTGCTTTCTATTGTTGGTACTCTATGTTTCTTTGTGGTCGGCAAAAACATGCGAGACGATGAATTTCTAAAGATTACGTAACGTTTTTGCCTCTCTATCTATATAGAACCTCTTTGGTTTTACCACAGTATCCCAATGAAGAGTGGAGCCAATTGAAGTCCCACCTGGCCAAATCACCGTTCAGTGGCCAGATTGCAACTAGTGTCATACAAAAGGTACGCATTGAAGGTCTCAATGATTTTACGCGAGGAATTTGAAGTGATTGTATAGCATGCGACATTGAGGGACTCTAATATCAATGGCTCTACTCGAGCATTACATGCTGACTAGCGTTTCGGGTGTTGACATTTAGCTCCCGCTTTTTTAAAAAACATAGCAAAGCGTAGCATGATGATCTCCTTTAAAGACAAACCCTGGTGTCAAACATGGCATTGTGTCACAACCATGCAGGCTATTTACTTTTGCGTGAATTAGTATTTTTTTTGCATTCCGCATTGTCCCCAATTTTGGCTCGTTTTCATCCTGCTAAGTCTCCTCCCATTGGGCATAACAGCATATTGTCCCTCTATATTTCTTAGAGTATCACTACATGTTTTGTGAAATAGAACTGCAAGAGAGAGGACACACAACACAAGCAAGCCAGTAGATAGAGCAGAGGTGGCGCCGTTGCATATATCTGTGCTGCACAGCCATCATTGCCCATCGTTCTCATACCCCGATTGAAAGCTAGTTAGTTTCTAATAAAGAACTTCAATTTGTTTATCCTTCAAACACCCGTCATCTGGATTATCATCCTGTCCAGCGTAATGCAACAGCGTCTGTGTAAGTCCCATTCTGTTTCCTGTTAATGCGCAATGTGCACAATAAATGGCAATACATTTCATATGGTAACTATGGATGAGTTAAAGGGATTTAGCAATGGAATCCCAAGTTTGCATGTGTTGCATACCAAATTAAAGCAAAAAACATCAAGAAAAACAATGGTGCAGGTTTCATTCAATAAAGTGAAAGAATTAAGGGGACTTATACCCAATCAAATAGCTTAATTTGAGTATTTTAGTAATTTTCAGAGAATATGTAATTTTCATTTTTTCTGTAATTTTATCTTTGAAATGCATTTTATTTGGTTCAAATCGGACAATCCGATCAATAGTCATGGTCGATCAAAGCCAAACAGATACCGTAAAAATTTGGTAAAAATTAATTTTCCTATACAAATGCATACTGTATAATTCTTATGTATTTCATTGTTTTTCAACGTGCGATATTAAACAAAACAAAACAAATAAAAATTCAAAGCAATGTAAATAAGTGGCGCTAACAGTATTTTAACAGTTATGGTTTCTAAATTCAGTCTTCTAATTTTTTTTTATAAATTGATCCAAATTTACAACTATAAAGTGTTTATAATAAGGAAAATCGGCGATTCTAGACTTAATTTAAAGATATTCTATGAATTTTTTACAAAATTAATGTTTTCGCGCCAAAAACAGTTGCAGGGGTAAAAAATCATACATCGATGTCAAAAATGTAAAAAGGGCTCTGTACTGACATAGATTATACGATTAGCTTTATGTTAGAGGTAGAAGGACATCAATATGTCATTTAGGTTTTCTAAAATCTTGTTTTTTCGTAAATGCATTAAAATCCAAGATGGCCACTGTTGCCATGGCAACGGTGCACGCGGTATCCAAAAAACATTGTGTTTTTGGTTTCAAATTTTACTGCAATTAATTTTATCATGTTCCTTTGGAGAATTCATGAAAAATAACGATTTTTTTTTGATTGGTATAAGTCCCCATAAGTGATTAATAGTGCAAAGTAAAAGCCACCCAGTGGTATGATCACAAAATGCTTTTGAAAAAGCAACGACCCTGACAACTCGCTGATCACGTAACATGGTAAGACAACTTGTGCAAGCAAGACTGCCAACAGGACCCAAGCAGGAGGTTAAGCGTCGGTCATTTACACAAATTGTGTTCCTATTGAAATGTGGCTAAATAAACGAGATAAACGGAATACAGAATCAGGCCAATTAGGTGAGCTCTTGTACTTGAATTTGCGCGCATGGGATGGCATGTCCCTAAAACAGGCACCCAAGATAGAACTTTGTTAAACAGGTGTCTCTGGAATGCTATTGTGTTGGATACACCATCTAATGTAAATATTGTATTGCCGCTCCATTGGATAAGGTCCTTTCACGGAATGCAAAATTATATTGAATGGCTTTTGTTTGCCCTCCAGATCTTCGAAGCATGCGAAGAACGCAATACATGCACTTGGTTCACCTGAAAATTTCAGCTATTTCTGCAGGTGACTCTTTTATGCGGGTATATACGTCTAGCCTTTTTCCTTTTCATCATTATCAATTGTGCTTCTTTTGTTCAACTGTCCATTATACTTACGAAAGCGGTCAGAGATCGTTATCTAAACCTATGAATATTCATCACACCGTTATTTTTTCCAAAAGTGGTCTCTGGACACTTCCGGAGAAAAATAACGGTCTAATGAATATTCATAGTTAAACAATAAAGGACAATTGAACAAAGGAAAATTCTAGAAACACCTCGGCCTCAGGTGGTACAAATGAAAGAAATAAACAATAGTGAAAGAACTCAATATAAAAGCTAATTGTGAACACAGATTGCCATCTACTTGTTAGCTTATCTGTCGATTACGATTCAGTCAAAGTAGCGCCATTGTAAGTTATGCATATTTCTTCTTCACTATTTTAAAGAGACAATCGCAACATTTTGCTCCGTTATAAACAACGACGAAAGAACAGGTGACTCAATACAAAAGCTTATTGTGATTGTCGGATTGCCATCTGCTGGTTAGATAATATATGTATATCGACAACGAATCAGCCAAGATAGTGACTCAATACAAAAAAGCTTATTGTGATTGTCGGATTATCATCTGCTGGTTAGCTAAGGGCGCAAATCAATACTCAACCGGCGGGCGTTTTTCGGTTTTGCCCGGTTGCAGGCGGTTCATCTAATCCGCTCAATCTTCTGAATCCTCTAATCCGATTAAGTAATTCAGCCAACTCAATGAATTAATTGAACCGCACGGAACCGGGCAGAACCGGGAAACGCCCGCCAGTTGAGTATTGAATTTGTCCCTAATACATGTATATCGTCAACGAATCAGCCAAGCTAGTGATTCAAAGTCATGGAAATCTTCAAAAAGACAATTGTTTAAGGGGGGGGGGGGTATGGGGTCTGAATATGATAAAAAATTGTTCTAATCCAGAAAATGAGATAATGCAATGGCTAAATTGTGTAGATTGTAAGCTACAAAATGCTTTTTATTCGATCGCAATTGGACATTCGGTTCCCGAGATATAGCTGATCAAAGTGAAGTAGTGTACGCAAAATTTGCCAAAAATGCATCACCGCCTATATTTTATCATGTGAAAAATTTCAAGGGGTTATATTTAAGATATTTTAAAAGATATTATTTATGAACTATTAACACATTTATTTTGGCTATGTTGAAGTAAATAAATACTCATATTATCCTTTCCATAATTTAAAGTAATTAAATGTCACCGGGTAAGTGATTTTTATGTATTTTATTGTTTCCTCACCCTGCGATATTTAAGAAAATTATTTTAAAAATTAATAACAGGACAATGGATGCACCTATTTCGATGATTCTTTCATTAATAATTATAATAATTCAGTATAAAATGAAATTTAAAAAAATAATTCCATATTTCACATCAAAAGCGCCCTCAATTTTGTCTAAATGTTTCGAGGCCTATAACTCGTTTCGTTAAAATACGCAAACATCCAAAACGAGAACGAACGTAACTAAAGAACGCTACATGCTATGAACATGAAATTGGCAGCACATATGAAGCAAATACAGGCCGAGTGAACCATGACGGCCGATTTCAAATTAAGTCCAAATTTAAATTACGCCATGAAATTAATGCGATTCGGTCGACTTACCGTTGCCATGGCACGGTATTAAAAATTCGGCTCTGGTTCACGGCGTATTTACCTCCTGCATATGTCACCCAATTTTCGTCCCAGTAGCATGTTTTGTTATTTAGTTCCATTCGTTCTAGTGTTTAGCCAATCAGAGGCCTTACGTGGTTACCATGGCAACCAGAGCAAAAATTTTCATGGATTTTAAAACTTTGTGACACGGGCTACAATATGATATATAACATGTATATGCCACTATTTAGGTAAATTAAGAAAAATCATTTCGAAGTTCACTGCTTCAGACCCCATACCCCCCTTAAAAACATGTTGCTTTTACTTTAAAATGGTAACAATTGAACAAATGCTACCCGTAACGCCAGATCACTGAATGCGGGATTTAAAAATGAAATTGAGGGAGAAACGTATAAAAAGAGAAGGGAATTTCTGCCTTTGTTGTCTCTATGCGCAATCGAGTGCTAGTGATAGCTGTAAGACATAGCCTATTTAAGAATTGCCTAAGATAGGATATCTTCTTAGCTAAAACTTCTTTAAGCAATAACTTGCGTAACAAGCATTCGGTAGCGCACCACGGACAACTCTGTATCAAGATCTTTAATTCGTGGTGTCAGAAGCCGGGGTCAGATATTCGTGTGAAAGGGTTATTTGAACTGAACCTACTTAAATATCCAAACCTGCCTACTAATAACCATCAGACACGGCTTAACCAGTCAATAGGATAATCTTCTCAACAGATGGCACTATTTCTAAATCAGATCAGGCTTTCCTCGACAATAATATTATCTCTCCAGAAGAGTAAACATATAGACCGTATTCAATATGACGTCAGCCACCAGACATGTTGGTGGACAAGATGCATACATTCCAGGACTACAATACATTAAGCTGTCAATCGATCCATGTTTAGCGAGTGCACATGGATCATTGACAGGTGAATGTATTGTAGTACAGGAATGGGTCTATCTTGTCCACCAACATGGCTGGCTATTGAATACGGTCTATTATCGATTAGACCTTGGTGTTAGACTCCTGCGCAAGTGAACATAACACCTCGATTGGTGTTTTTAATTAAGAAAAAACGTAACGCTGCTTCAAAATATTAAAAAAAATCCCGAAATATATTCTCAATTTTACTGAATAATTGTCACGACGTATATGTAAGATAAAGAATTCAAAACACACCGTTCTGAAAAATAATGGAGTTTTGACAAGGTCTGGCTTGCCTGTTAGATTCCGACCTAGCGGCTCGCCTAAAGGCTCACTGCTTTATTTTT
Source organism: Ophioderma brevispina (assembly GCA_023653785.1). NCBI lineage: Eukaryota > Metazoa > Echinodermata > Ophiuroidea > Amphilepidida > Ophiodermatidae > Ophioderma > Ophioderma brevispina. The sequence goes on from JAMKCH010008092.1 coordinate 27,631, forward strand.
CATAACGGTGTGCTTCTCATCTTTTATCTATTACTTAAAGACCGCGGGAGTGTATAGCTGATATACTCCCAAAGCGAAGAGAAGAGGAGTTACTGTTACACCACGAAAAAAACACACCCACGGACCGATCTCCTCCGCTCATTTTCAGCAAGTTGGTCATTTGTGTCAAAAGTGATGATATAAAAAGGCTTATTTCTGAGCAATATTTTTGGTAATCATTTACTAAATAAAATACATATAAAATATATATGATTCCATTGCTAACCCTTTAACATTCTACGGTATTGACAGGTAAATACCAATTCCATGCGACCAATGCAGAGGATCTGTACAATAGAAATAACGTGTAGTCCCTGCTAAGTTTATTCACTACACGAGGCCGTATTCTTAAACTGAGATGTTATATTCTTTTTCCTGATATATAGTAGAGGACCAGCCTGTAGATCCCGTGACCAAACTCTGGCAACAAAGATTTGAAGGTATTTTTGTGTTTCATGATAAATGTTGAAAAGGCATCTTTTTAAAATCTATTAATATATTTATGTTTTTAATTTTCCTGGGCCGCATGAGAGCTCTTAATAATGATGCAATAGGATCATTGCATTTGGTATGATATTTGATTTGATATGGTGAAATAATATCATAGGAACACGCAGGCGATTCCCCAGTATGTTGAAATAAGTGTATTTTCTTAATGTGATTAAATTAGGCTATTTAACTGGGTGGTTATTGGAATATAACTCGCTTAACCCGTGAAGCCTTAGAGGAGTTGGCCGGCGGTCAGCTATCTCTGAATACTTTAGGATTGAAGAATATATTTTTAAAAATACATAATAAGCTACCATATTCATGCTCAAATACTTACTTTGGAATCAACGGATTTTGTGGTCGTAAATGTTTGACACAGCCAGACTTGTGTGGTGAATTTAGCTTTTCGGATTATTATGTGCTACTGCTGCAGAATTTGTGATTGACCAAGCGAACTAGTGATCCTACCCAGGCAGGTGAAACTGTTCTAAATCCCATCCATTTTTAAAGTATAGCGCCATCCAGAGGCAATTTCCACGCGACAGAGGGTTGAGCAATATGATGTAGATGAAATGGTAATTAAAACGTAGTCTAGTTGCAAACGTGGTTTATTTTTGTCCATAAGCCTTCAGTTAAAATTAATGTGTACAACATTATTGTAGTCGTTTTAAAATATATTATAAGTAAAATAAATTTGTCGCTTACATGGTTTTGATCATATATTTTATCTATACAATTCCGACATAACTTAAAGGGACATAATGGCATGAAAAAATTGACATAATGAAAAGGCCCTTACTGAAATCACTTCCACGAGTTTGAAAACAATTTGGATGTTTACATTCTGTAAAACGGTAAAAACGGGAAGTTTTTTTTTTTTTTTTTTTTGTGGCAGTTTGTGGCAATTTCTGGAACAAGGATGCTGACATTACTGCCAGCATTTACCAAACTTGAAAATCGTGTTGTCATCAGCTCACAGACCATTGCTATTGTATATGTGCTAATTCCGGCTAATCCTTCTTTCACTTGCCAGATCAATATCTTACTACAAGCCTAAAGTACAATGCCTGAATCCCAGTCTGAATGCTTTTGAATTGTGTTGCAAAGCATGCTACAAACGCTGAAAATTCTGTCAGGGATTTGAACACCTTGCTTTGCTGTTCCACAAACTACCACAAACTGCCACCTTCCCTCGAACTCTTCCTGTTTTTACTGTGTTTACAGAATGTAAACATCCAAATTGTTTTCAAACTCGTGGAAGTGATTTCAGTAAGTGTCCTTTTCATTATGTCAATTTTTTTAACAAGTATAAGTATCCTAACATCCCCTGCAAATGATAAGACCAAAAGCGACCTTGCTAATAAAGACAAAATCGGATATTTTATTCATTACTCTCCGTAGGGACACATTACAAGGCGGAATTGAATGTTATACCTTTGAACACTCCTGTTTTCTCCCTTTCCATATTTCAGTTGGAGAAGATAATTTATAAGATTTACTTATCTTACACTTTTAAGCTTTTTCTGCATCTCAATATTTTGACTTTTTCTGGTTGATCACCGATAGTGCCTTTAAAGAGTTCGTGAAAATTTTCCTTGACGAAAGTGCCCACCTTGTAGAAATCCTAAATATAAAGTTGTCCAGCAGTTCAAGATGACGCCAGGGTCAAACACATTTCTTCTTCCTGCGTTAAGACAGAGATCCTAAATAAATTGAGATATGCCTCATTTATGACAGTCCAGGCCGTTTAAGTGGACAAACTTGGCGCTGTTGTTGATGGGATTTCAGAACGTTAAAGGGACGTAATGGCAGGCGACACTAGCGGTCCGAGGACTGCAATGTATTTTTATAGGTTATTTTAATTATTTTGTGTGTGTTTAGCAGTATACGGTTTTGTGATTGTTAATTGCACTGCGTTCTTATGATACCCGCATCTCATTTGAAACCGTTTAAGTGGACAAACTTGGCGCTGTTGTTGATGGGATTTCAGAACGTTAAAGGGACGCGATGGCAGGCGACACTAGCGGTCCGAGGAACCAGAAAAAGTCAAAATATTGAGATGCAGATACAGACGAGCAAGAAATTTGATTTTTGCTGATGTTTTTAGATTTTCTGATAGAGTAAATCACTGATAGTGCTTTAAGGTACAAAGCCATCAATTTGAAATCTTCGCTGTATAACTTACACAGCGTTGAAGTGCGGTGCTTTTCTGTCACTATGTGTTTGTGTGTATGTGTGTTTGAAAGAGAGAGAGTTTTGTGTACTAGCCTAATTGTAGTTTTTTATTTCCCAATATCATCATAGCCAAAGTTTTTTCCGGGTACAAAGATGATATGGTAAAATGTGAAAAATAAATAAAATATGTTTATGACACTATATAACACAAGATTTTTGTTTTCGTTAAATACTAATACCCCCTATTGTGATCTGTCAATAGGGAAGATTTAAGGCCTGTACACCTATTAAAGTAATAACAGCACCAGACGATGGCGGCCAAAATGAATCAACATATATTACAGCAATATAGGCACAAACCATAATCTTTACACAAAACACAAAATAACTTGCAATGGAGTTGATTCTTCAACTCCAACGGTTTCGGAATAAAAAAATAATTGCCTTATAACATATCAAAATATAAGCATTTTCCGTAAAGATTTTGCTTTTACGTGTTAAACCAGTTACAACTTAAATTTCTTGCCCGCCACCGTCTATCCCATTTATTTTGAAAAGCGTTCAAAATTTAGAAAAAAAATAGATGTTTGCAAAGTTTCATTGGTTATTGGTTTACTATACCTGCGAATGGTATAAAAACTCGAAATTCTCAATGAGTCACAAAGCAAAGAATTTGGTAATTAAAATAATTAATATCGGGGATCTTCGATAATAATAAATCAATCGTCCTTGCTAATGTGTTTATACTCATCCATTTAGCTTCGTTCTTTCACACAAATCAATATCAAGTTAGAGGTCATTTTCGTGTGGTGGCACTATTTCTCAATGGACTGCTAGAAATTTGACGTTTCCAGTGCTGTCGTTAAATTACAATCGGGAATCCTTTATTCTAATAACAAAATACCTTTTTATGACAAATACGCAATTTTGAACATCGCCGTTCACAAAGGTATAGTTTACTTGCCAATTACCAACAAAACTGTGCGAAAAGTTGGGGGCGCCCTTCCAGATGGTGCTATCATTGCTTTAAGCAATGTTAGCTATATCGAGAAATTTAGGGGGACGCACATATCAGGAAAATAGATCATAACAAATTCAGCTATCAAATTTTCTTTTTCCACCAAATGTTGCCCTATCAGTATCAAATTAGCGTGAATAAAGTTTTGCATGAGTCCGAACAAGATAAGTTTTGTTGGTTAGTTTTTTTTTGGATATGGCTTCAATGCCGTAGATTTCCAAATGAGATACGGGTAGCATAAGAACGCAAGTGCAATAACAAATCACAAAACGGTATACTGCTAAACACCACCAATAATGAAATAACCTATAAACATATCATTGTCTCATTCCTCGGAATGCTTATGTCGCCTGCCATCTCGGTTTGTGAATGATGGGCTCATATGACATTTGACATTGATTATGTGACCTTTCCCTCTAAACAAATCACGGGTTTGCATGTACTATTGTTCCAATGTTCCCAACTGAACTTCAACTTTTCAGTTGAGGTCATTTTACATTTTCAGCTTTGAGCTCCACATGAACCTTTGGACTTGAAAATTTGACCTTTTCCCGCATTGGACAAATGATGGCTCCCATGTGACCTATAACTCATGTTTGGTTTAATTCCATCGAAGTTATGCGAATATTACCGGCAAATGTTAACCCTTATTTCACAACAACAACACAACAAGAGACACACACAGACAACAAAAGGGGACAAAGTGATGTGTCTTCTTGCCTTAAGGTTGGCGACAGAAAAAGCCTTAACTACTGTGGACTAAGTCCCGCAATTCTTTGAAATTGTGTCGATAAAACAGTTCGTTTGGGTCATAAGGATCTTAAAATATATATTACAAACGAGCTTTGATCGACATAATCAAGTTCACAGCACTGAGTATAGTGGACCGTGTTTCACCTACGGGAATGATTTACACCAGTCAATTAACATGAAACAGAGGTAGTCCAGCACCCACCGCAAATGATGGTGTTTTTTGTGGCCCGGTTTCATGTCCCCTAAAACCTGAGAGAAATGGTGAGATCTTGGTTGAAATCATGGTTGCTATTAATATTAAGTATAAAATTTTTGTAGGAAACAAAAAAAGGTTGTCATTGATACTTTACATTTTTGATCTGACATACCAATGTTAACCGTCTTTCTACTTGTCAACGACACCTGACTGGGAAAGTGGCCCTGACCTCAAGGGTCCACGGTGCATGCTAGTCTTCTCGGTCCAGTACTCGAATAATTTGCTGATAACTACCCTAATTTACATGGATTGATCGGGTAGGAGATGTGATGATCTTCGAGCAGAACGTACTTTTATGTCTGAGATGTTCCGTTGAGGAGAAAACGAAGGTTTTTCATCTCGCCCATTTTGTACGTATCGTGGCGTACCGGGGGGGCAATAAAATGGGGACGGAGAAGTCTTGCTTGCTGCAGGTCTGGTTAACGCCGCTGTCCAGGAGCGATTGGGACTCTGTTTATCATTACCTTTTCACAGTAAATGTATAATTTATCAAGAATCCTATCACTATCTGTTTGTACATACTCTATTAATAATTATTCAATAGTAATGTATATCAAGGAATCTAATCAATCATCATCACATCAGTGTATAACAATCATGTCTAATCAATCATCATCACATCAGTGTATAACAATAAGCAAGTCAAGATAAAATGTATATAAAAATATTAAATAAAGGAAAATATTTGCAATGTAGAGTCATTTCCTTATAAAAATGTCCAAACCAAAGCAATTACATTTGTTTAAACACGCAGACATCATAGTAAATGAATGAAGCTGAAAATGTGAAGATCGTGGTCAAATTGCTCAATTTGTTCAAAAGTGGTATCATTAAGGCAACCACCCTCCAAAACTAGCGTACATCTATATATGCCTGTTGGGATTTTTTTACTACAACCATTTTTGAGCTAAGGGCCCCCTTTAATTTGGGGGGTATAACTTTTGACAGCATCTGTACAGTACAAATGACACTAAAATCATAATACTCTATTTATATTAGCTGCCTCCTCTTTTTTTTGGTTGCCTCCTCTTTGCCCTTTTCTGCTACCCTTTCTCCTCCCTTTCCGCTTCCTCTTGTTCATCTTCTCTTTCTCAACAGGCGAGCAAGATTTCCATATTTACCCCTCTTCGAAGTTTTACATGTAACAAATTCTTTTTTATTTTTGGCCTTAAGGTTAGGGCATTTGTTAGTCTAAGGCCATAAATTAAAAAAAAGTTTCCTGTACAATTTTAAAGGGGACTACATATGGACCTCTTTCCGATAGTTGGGTTAGGATACTGCAATACAGCTAGATACCACATTGAACAAGCTTTTGTATTCATGGTCAAATTCTATCTCAACTCAATGCAGGACACATTACCAACCCCTTGAATCCAGAAGAATTGGAGTAAGCACTAGTTGGGATTATGCCCACTATGTGGATACAATAACTGTACCATGATCCATATCTTCAACTGCTGTCAATATTCACTCAGAGCTGGAAGATACAAACTGGAGGCAGGACATGGTGCTGCGCCAAATCATCCACCACATTGCCCCAGCAATTGTTAGGTTAAGAGCATTATACTGAGGAGGAGTCAGACACCACTGCCTGATGTTGGATAGCCTTCAATAAGAGAAAGGCAATGTTTATGGAAATGTAATGTCAGGACTGGGAGGTTGTTTGGGATGAAAATTCCAGAAAAAAGTGCAACTACGCCGATCTCATCCTAGAATGTCACAATGCTGGATGGGAAGTGAAGTATCTTCCCGTCGAAGTGCGCTCTAGAGGCTTTACCAACCAAAACCTCAGAGCATAAGAAATCAAGAAAGCAGTAGATGCAATCTCTAAAACAGCCCTAAGAGCAACATTTACAATCTGGCTATCGAGAAACAACAAGATCTTTGGAAGTGGAGAGTTAGTAGAAAGACCAAAAGTGCCAGCAGCTATGCGGCTACAATGGAGGGGTGGGGATGGGGGGGGGGGGAAGCGCTTGACCCACCAGTGCCCGGCCCGTCCCAAGTCGGGGGCAGCTGCAAAGGCAGGCAGATGGTAATGACAGAAAGAATTTAAGATCCTGGGCTTGTAACTATTAAAAAAAAACAAATTCCCGCTTTCACGGTGCACATCAAATACAGTGTGGATCAGGACAAGCCAGGGAAAGCTCTCTATACAGCCATGGTGTTAATCTCATACAACCACATACATCTGAAGCATAAAATATGGACATTTTGAAAAGGTACACTTACTTAAATCACCATTATCTCAAAAATCATACTTTTCCATATTTTTCCCCAAAATTGATGTTTTTGACTAAAATGGCCCAAAGTTACCTTAGCCAAATGACATGTTAAAATCATACCTAAACTGAATGGTATGGCAAGTATTTACACAGCTAAAATGGAGGCATGAAAAATGAAATGTTTTGAATGCGGAGCTAAAGTTTATTCCTCGTATTCCGGTTTCGAATCATGACTTTGAGAAATATACTAATTTTCACTCAATATCGTCTATACTTACTGTATATTTGTAAACTTTAGAAGGTTATTTTGAGCTTTTAGGACACAATATCCTTCGGAAACCTACATAGCAATGGGGCAACTTGTTATATGGATGTCAAAAATACCAATATCTCAAAAAATCATTCTTTAAAAAAAAACGCGTTTTTTGACTAAATGACCCAAAACTCACCTCCGGGTCGTATTTGCAGTTCCACATGGTTCTCAAGTATTTTTCGAGCTCCTTTAGAGCATAAAACAGACGTTTTGAATTCTAAGCAAAAAATTAAGTCATTTTCCAGGTTTTAACCCCGAACAAGACTTTGAGAAAACATGTATTTTCACTCAATATCGCCTATACTTACTGTAATTAAGTAAAACTTTAGAAGCTTATTGTGAGCTTCTGGGACTAATATTTGTGAAACCTACTTACATAGACGGGGCAGGTTTTATATAGATGTCAAAAATACCAATATCTCAAAAGTCATTTTTTTTACCCAAAAATGTATGTTTTCAACTAAAATGACCCAATTTTCGGCCTACATTGGCAATTCCACATCATGCCTAATCTGAAATTAGACATAATAAACCTTCCATTAATATATGATGTAGGTGTATGTAGCTAGGGTGGGACTATTAAGTCGATTAAAATGTTGATGTTGCTACTCGCCTAACTCGGGTTACTTTGAACCACTTTATACACATGTATCGTGTATATTGAAGTTTCTAATAACCTGATTTACAGTGTCAAAAGCCTTTTTCATATCAATCATCACTAGACCATTAACCCTCGTCTTACCTAGTGAACTTCGCTCCGGTGCGCTAAAATGCTAAAAACTTTCATAAAAATCGTTCTCTCATCCTTTCCGGTCATTTGAGCGAAAAAAATGTGAAGGTAGCACCTGCACCGGGGTTAGGGTATGCCGTCGAAGTCGAAGGGTGGGGAGGGGGTGGTTGCCACCCAATGATATTTTATGGTGCATTTTGAAATATTATGCACAGTATGGCTCTAAAACTCTATGTTTATGTAAAACTAGACAAATGCCGTCATTTAGAGCTGAAAAACCGCAAGTGAAAAAAAAAAAAAAATCCGATATTTCTGCGATTTTTAGCGCAAAATAGGATTTTCGCCTATTTTCGGTTGAAAATGCCAATTTTGCCGACTCGCGGACTTGATGACGTCATTGTGACGCCATACTATGTATGTTGGTACTATTTTGGTATCAATGGAAAGAGGAAGACCATAGCTATCCATTGGTATCAAAATCATAAGCATCGGATGCTTTATAATAACTTCTCGAGGGGGTGGTAACCATCCCCCCCCTTGTAAACCGTGTTACAAAAAGGCTTGGTAAGACGAGGGTTAATGTTAGTTTTATCAATGGCTTCAAACCAATCTTCGGTGACATTAATAAGGGAAGTCAGTGTTGAATACTGATATTTGTAGATCATGTTATTATCCTTCAAAAGGGGTAGATTTGGTCGAAGACAGCTCTTTTCTCATATCGCTGTCCACCTTTAACTTTATTCATCTCGAATGTCTCGCCTCTTCTTCCCGTACCCTCACTTGCGCCGGCTAGCTCATTCCCTCCCTCTCTAACAAAGCTTTACCCTTCTTAATCTTCTCTTCCATTGACCATGAGCCTTGTGTACCATTCAGTTCTACTCTCCCATTTGGGTTCACAGGGTGGGTCACAAAGGTCTCTTTTACTCACATGTTCGCGCAATACCCTCTCACCATTATGCAGGTCTGGCCAATCATTGCTATCTGTCTTCGTAATCTCAAGCCGATCTCTACCACTTCCCGATATACAGAGTGTGTCTACATTGGTATCATCACTCAACTCGTTTCGTTTACAGTCATAAATCATCAAACCCGACAATACCATCATCCTTTCTTCGCACAAGACTGTCTACACTGCCACGCCGTTGACCTATCTCACAGCCATTCTCAGATCTCCTCGGTGGGTATCTCTATATCCCTACCCTCTGTGTCCGTGTAGTACTCATCACTAGAATTTCGGACCGAGTAACTCTCATTGTGAAAGCCCTCCACAACACTATCATCACCTTTGATAACTTCACACAATCCACCGCCCTCTTCTTTCGCTTAGCGCCATCCAACTCCTCTAGGAAGAAATCTGTCTCCCAATGTTTGTCTCCCCACGACTTGCTCCCAACATCTCACTCCCAACGTCTGACTCCAACGTCTGACTCCAACGCCTGACTCCTACGTCTGTCCCCACGCCTGACTCACATGGCACTCGCCATCCTTCCATCATCATCCAGAGGAATCATCCTCCGCTCTCCATCGTCCCTCGGAATTGTCGACCATCCCTCAAAACACCAAAAATCCCACTTCTGACACCAATTTGTAGCATGCGAGGCTTTTACTACTCTGGGCAGCGGGGGGTTTGTTTCCGTGTTTGTTGCGGACCCCAAGCTGTATGGATCGGATAGCGCAGGTAAATTGCACGGGACAGAACGCTTCGGCTTAGAAAGACCACAACAGCTTGCATGTGATTGGTTCTCAAAACTAAATTTATTATAACTCCACATCCACTTTAATATACAGCACTAGTACCTGTCAATGACTATGACGAAAAACTGAACACGCCAGGGAATCGCGCTTAGCCCGGTTAGTGGACGACGTGGTGATTGGTGGAATCGGGCCACATAACCCGTCATGAAAGACTGAAATTTGTAACGATTTAATGAATTATGCATAAGGGGATATGGAGATGTTGCATGGAAGTTTTCGCTGCATTCAAAGTTGTCAGGGCTCCAAATAAACGTAAACCCATAATATACCCTACTACATAAAATGAATCCTCCGTCAGGCATTACGCAATGTCCATCTCGCTACATAGCCAGGGACCCACGTCCTCAAAATTGGGATAACTGACTCGGAAGATATACATTTCGAGTTTCATTCTTTAATACCATGTTTTAGACACATGAAAATCTCTTATAAAATCTGATTTCTTTTCCAACCGCGTACTGGACTGTCTTAGATATAGGGTCCCGTGCAACCTTATAATATTTGTTCTTTTTAGGTTTGGGTAACATGACCCTATCGATAACGGAAGACGGAGAAATATTTCTTGAAGTCAAAGTTCAAACCACACTCTTTTCTATTTCAAGCTAAAGCTTTAAACGATACCACAATTTGGCCAATATTAACCCTGTATAACCCCCAAACCTTAAATACCATGCCGCTTAGCTCTGCGTAACTAGTTATTAGCAACGCGCCGCCGCAGACTGGTGCGTGACAGCGTACACGCTTCAAGTTGTTTGTCCGCATGGCGGAATGGGACGGTCATATAGTTGGACGGGAGAGTTTGAGAAACAAAAATACTGAACTTTTAGGATGTCTTTTTTTTTCTTCGACTCCGTCTTGCACGACAGGGATGTGCGGACACGGGGGTGTATTATGCCTCCCTAAACTTTAAGAATACGGAAAGTTTGCCAGGGCAATCCTGACATTTTAATATAGGTAGAACAATAGCAATACGGTATACTGCAATTTGAGGGAGTTATGAGAAACAAATATAATACGTTATGAGCTGGTATGCTGGAAAACAGGAAGGGTGGTTATTAGAAACAGGAAAAAAAACCTTTGAGAAATATGGCTTGCGGATGCAACGTTTACGAGGAAGAAAATAACCAACTACGGGAATGACAGGACCTTGATCCAATTTGTTCTTGATTCACGCAGTTACATGGATTAGGGAACTTCATCAAGCTTTACGAGAACTTTATACGGAAGTTTTGAGGAGATATAAGAAAACAAAGAGATGAGGAATGGCGAGAAATCACGGGTTAGTCCACGGGGACCTTTTGAGAAAAAGGTTAAACACCGAATCGAAGTTATCGGGATGAATATTTACGTTTGTTATTGAAAAAACGAAACTCTCATATAACGTCGCCCCACATCACATACTGTCTTATCTGACATTTTACTTTGGGTTAGATATTGAATATAACGGTGAAATTAGGCTTCGTTCTGTGAAAATACGCTTTTTTCCCCTGGCATTTTCATCATGGGCAGCTTATGACTTTTGTATCTTTTATCAGGAATACAATTGCACGTTCAAAACTCACCATGGTTAACACTTAAACTTCAGAATGTTTTCTTTAAATGCAAAATTAAGAAGTAAATTCTAATGTTTAATTCCATAGCACAAACATGAAATCTCCCGGTAGAATTTCAATGGCGATTTTCTCGAAAACTGCCTTTCGTCAGATAAGACAGTATGTGATTATAAGTTACAGGATATGACGAAAAGTACGAGAAGTTAACAATATGGGATGTTGTGACTAGATGGAGGAGTATTCATAAACCGCAGTATGAGGGATATACGGGAGTTTGAGGAGTTATGAGGAAAAGAATAGAATAGAGCTGGCCAAGACACTGGTTATAAGAACGCAGCTAAAACATGCGACCAATATGCCAACTAAAAGGTCGTATTTGACAAATAAAAAATTGCCATGCAATTGAATTTTTTGATCATCCAGAAAATAAAGCTAAAAATTTTTTTATTATTCCATCATTCTTTATTATCATTAAAAAACATCAAAATAACAAAGAAAATACATATACCCCAGGGCACGCTACTGAACTCCAAAAGGAGAGCAGCAGACAGGCAGGGGAAACAATCACCAATTACATGAACAAATTAATTCATAACAAACTCACACAAATAGACTATTTAAAAGTGAAAAACCCAGGAGGCGTGGGGTGTGGACAGCCAACGACAATGAACAGGAAGAATTAAATCTTCATATATGGGGCAGAATCCCAGTTAGGCTCATTTCGAGCGTTCCAACTGGAATAGCTACATGTGAGGGCAATTTTGGCCAGGTTTTTGGCAAATGGCTTTTTTGTTCTAGATTTACCATCAAGAAAGTGGAAAACCTCGCCCAATCTATCCATATTGTCAGCTGTCACTAACCCTCTGGAACCAATCTCAATGCAGTTAAGATGACATTTATACCCTTTCTGGATTATATCGGACTGAAGGTTTTCATACCGAGATGTTTTGAGCTCATGGGCCTTTTGAATGTTAGTCTCAAATGGAACTGTAATCTCAACAATGTGGATGGACTTTTTGGTATTGTTGATAATAATAATATCCGGTCTTTGGGCAGTAGGTAAAATGCTGGGTGGGAGGGTAGCTCCAGTCACGGAGGAAGATCAGCATATATTTTCAAATTATCTTGGGAGTTTTTAATCAGGTTATTGAATGCCTGGATCATATGAATAATGATACTGTTGTGTCTCCATGTATAGCGTCCCTGTTGTAAAGATATTTTACAATTGTTTAGGACATGGAGGAGTGTTTGGGTGTTATTACAGAGTTTGCATTTTACATGTACCCTCTTTCCCCAATTCCGAAGATTGGTGAAAGTGGGCAAAAAATCTATACAAGATTTCACTGCAAAGCTCAAAACGTTTCTGGGTAAGTTATAAATCATGGATTTCCATGCATGACTAATGTTCAATTAACAATTATCAGCTTTTCAAATTAATTTTTATCATCACCAATATTTTCATGACTTATGAAATTTCACTTTTTAAAATTGCACGACAAATTTATGAATGACGAAATATTTGTCATTTCTATAGTGCATTACAAATTAAAGTTGAGTATATGAGTTTATAGTTTGTTATTAAATTAGTAATATCCAGCAAAACAACAAATTATGAATGCATTATTTGCCAAATAAGACCCTTTTCGTGACAAATGAATGTTTTTAGTGCGCGACCAATGTGCCAAAATTAAAACAACGTAAATCATAGCATGAGTGTGTGTGTGTGTGTGTGTTTCACTGGGTACAGGATAATATTGGTAGATTGGTGCCGTGTCCTGATATCAATAGATACACAGCATAGGCTAAAACAATAATTTTGTCTTATTATGGTAGACTCAATGAATCACCCCAGCTTGGGGGAGGGGGGGGGGGGTATGATGCGTATTGCGTCGGCGCGTACGTGCTGGGTGCCGTGTTTATATCTTCTCATTATTATGGGAGCGCACCACTAATGGCTCTCCCATAGGAATACACGTTTTTTTTTGTACGGGTTCCGGTTACACTACACAACTTCCTGCAATACTTGAGACATCGTGTTTAGTATCAAATAAAGCGCTTTTTCTGAAGATTTTAGAAATTTTGCTTGTATATGGTGTTGGCCATCTACTTTTCACGTTATTTTCCCATTAAAAACGCAATAGCTAAATTTGCCACCCCGCATCACTCATATCTAGGAATGACCACCCGTGCACATCCGCGGCCGTATCTTGAGTTTGCGATGAAACCTGGTTTTGTTTGTCAAGTTATGCAATGTTGACATCAATTTCTATCGTCCATGTGGATATCGTGCGATTTGTAGTTCCCGTTATGAAGAATTGACCAGTAGAATCTTGTCTAAGCCCTTATCACACCGAAGGGATTGTTCAATTTTTTTGCCATTTTGCTTACGTACAAAGAGCCTGATAGTTGATAAATGATGCAATGATGATCAGGTATTGCCATAGCGAGATGACATAAAGACCTCAAAAAAAGGAACGCAACATGTCTAATACCCCCATAGGTTACAAACCATTGGTCTTTGCACAAAAACATGAAAATTATATCACGTTCGTTTTTCCTTCCGTAAGAAACCCTTCTTGCCCATTGCGATCATATTGGCCAACAACAAATAAAACCCATTATAAGAAAAACCCTCCCTTTTAAAGTTGCAATAAAAGGTATAGCCATATTGATTGCCATTCAGGGAAAGATCACATTCTTCCCGTGATGTGTGTAATTAATGTCCTTTCATTTGAGGGCACATGTGGTTCCAGTGGATATGACGCCGCCGTCTCATGCTATCAAAGGTTGTGGGTTCGAGCCCCGCTGTGGCCAATGTTTTGTGTACTTGGGCAAGGCACTTTACCTCAACTTTCTTCGTCGTCCCAAGCGATAATTCGGGTAGCTTTTATGGGTGGATATTACAATCTAAGTGCTGATAGACATGTGCGCTTGGCCGGCTGCCGGCCTTGGTGAAGCGAAATGATTGTGACGATTTCCTGAGGCAGCGTAATAAAATAAGGCAACCGCGCTTGTATCCTTGGAAAGGCGCTATCGAAATGTACGGTATTATATTATTATTATTAGTTGCAAAACTTTGAAAATGTGACACATTTTCGTAAAATGAATTGTGTGTTTGCGACATTGATACAATGGAGCAATAAAGGTTCAAAATTTGCAGAACAAAACAGACTACCGTATTGTGCCTAATAACCCCCCTGCCTAAATCAACGCCCTACGATTTTTTGGCTAAAAAAAATTCATGAAAATGAGTTAAGCTTACCTAAATCACATGATTTAATGGCCGGGACTGTCGTAATCCCGTATCATAATCGCTGTTGTGCACAGTTGTAATAGTTTAATTAGTATGGAACTTTGACCTCGGTGAGTGCGAAAACAACAGCGTCCCCCCCTGCTCGTATAAGTATTTCGTTTGTATTTATTGCTATCATAGCGAAATAAGCGTGTGTAATGTGATTTTTGCAAGGATTTTTGAGTTTCCATTTTTGACTGTAATAAACGCTCTCCCTTTTGAAAACTGCACCGCCCCGGGGCGTTTATTAGGAACAATACGGTATTGATTAATCATTTTAATATGTTTTTTGTGCATAGACCAATGGTTTGTAACTTATGGGGGTATTTAGACATGCTGCGTTACTTTTTGGGGGTCTTTAGAGTCTATTTCTATTTCGATTGCTTCGGAAATCCTGCCAAACAAACTTAAAAAATTATAAAGAGAACTCAATGTGGGGTGAGTAGACCGCATCACAATTTTTTTTTAGGCAAAGCTAGAACAGTTGCGCCATTGTTGTGTAACTTGAAACAAATAGTAAATGAAACTCTTTGTAATTAGTAAAAAATTGGTTGCTGTTCAATATTGGTAGGCGTTCCTCCAGTTGTGTTTTCAGTAACGTTAAAATTTATTGGTATCGGCCTTTTTGAGCTTTTTTTGTAATAAGATATTCATAATAATGGCAGGTTGATTGTTTGGCCTGATATATAAAAATTGATAAGATGTGCAATTACTCGGGACTACAAAATATCTGCTGCTGAAATTTGATTAAGCAAGGTGGTGGTATATTGAAGTAGATTTTATCTTCCGTTTTTAAGTAGTGTATTGTACTTAATGCGGCTTTTCAGTTTCCACTGACAGTTATACACTATGGCTACAGAAGCATCGATGAAGCTTTATAAGTTTAAATGTTTTCATTGAAGAGAGGTGTTAAAGGCTGAATATAACTGTTAGTGTATTAATTAAAATAGTCTAAATAGAACCAAAAATAGTCACCAAAAAGTCAAATTTCAAAGTTTGAGATGAATCGGATTTTTCGATTTGATAAAGTAAACATTTATACATTGGATAGTGTGTATAACAAAAATTCCGGATCCAGAATTTTAAAACAAAGTTGTGATTTTCTATATCAAGGACATAGATTTGAGCTTAGCTATTTCACACAGTGATGTGTGCAAACATTATGTTTATGGAAAAAAAATCGATTTGTCAGAAAATTGAGGGCGCTGTTCTCGGGAAATCGCCGAGTCAGCCTTTAATTCGTAATAGACGAGTGTGTATTTCATCAATCTAGTTTCGATGTAACAAAGGTACATTTTAGCAGAGACTTTTAGAGAGTTCACCTCATATCACGGAACAAGAAGTTTTAGCGATGTTGCTTTGATCCCTGATAGACTATAGATGAATGACGGGATGAATGAAAAAGAAAATATAAGGTGCTCCAGTGGCGTAACGGCCTGCCCGCTCTGAGGGGGCAAATTTCCCAGTCTTGGGAAATTTTCCCTCTCAGGGGGGTCAAAAGGCCAATTTTTCCCGGTCAGAGGGCTAAACACGGCTGATTTAGCATGGTTTTTGCAATTTTTTTCCCGGCCAAAGTCGTCAGGGGGGGCAACCTTCCCCCCGCCCCCGCCTGTTACGCCACTGCAGGGGTGCTCGTTGAACTTGAAAGAGGCTGAAAATTGTACCTGGATATACATGTATGATTGTTGTCGATAAATCTCATCTGAACATTTTGGAAATCTACATTTGCTATTTGCCTATATAAAAGTCTTAAAGGAAAATTATTGTTCTTCTAACCATGGAGTTATTTACTCCATGTTATGGAGTGGAGTGTTACCGGAAGATTTTATGACTTTTTCTGAAAGCTTTGCGAAATTCCAACGCATCGTTATAGAATGTTACGGGTGATATTTGCGGTCAGTAACCCACTGGAACACGCGCCTAACGAAGTTCTAAAACTTGTCTCAAAATTTTGAAAAACCACATACAAAAACAAGTAAACCGCCAACGGAGTACATAACACGCTCTCTCTACAGGGCGTATCAAAAAGAAGAAAACAGTCATAAACAATCCTAAAAAAGAAAATGTATGATGTATCTGGCATATTTGATTACAGCAATTAGTATCCAGATATCTTTTCTTTCAGTGAGTGCAAAATCATAGGAGTGTGACAGTCGATGAAAAAAATATAGAAAAGGAGATCGCGGTGGCCACTCGATTTAATGGTTCAGGCTAATAACACGATCTCCAAATAACTCAGCAAGGCGGAAGAGGAAGATTCTGTTCAATGAAGGAACAACATCTTCATTGATCATCTGGAGGTATCGATCCCCATTGATGTTCTGTCTGAAGACGACGGGTCCAATGAGCGTTCCCCAACAATACCCATGATTCGAACCCATGATTGTTTTGCACAACCGCATTTGTGCTCGGGTTACAAAACAGTCAGAAGATCGTTATTGATTGTCGTACATGACTGATTTTGAGACTGTGAACTGAAAAGATGCCAATGTACATAAAACTCAAATAAAACTGACCAAATACTACATACATTCTACATTTAGGATACTTTCAAAACTGTTTACCATTTGATACGCCCTGTAGTGCTCAAATGAAACACTGAAGCCTAGACAAGGGAAGTCAATGCTCCTCGTGGGTACCAAATATCGGGATTGCGAGTTGGTGTTAAGTGGTCGAGTCCGCTCACCTTTACCAATACGGCCCGTGTTCGATCCCCTGTCGAGCCAGTGTCGTATGTACATTTGGTTGCCGATCCATACTCGTCCTCGCAGGTTTTCTCCGAGATCGTCGGTTTCCTCCTACATTGGACTTCTTCCCATAAAACTTTCCCCGCTGTTCTGGAGGCGTCACTTGAATTTAATGCATATAGGGATATTGGGTTCTGTCATGGTCAAGGTCATCTGCAATCCTTGCACATTTGTTATTGATTAACGTAGCATATGAACCGCCGTGAAACACCGACTCTGTGGGCTCAGGAGTTAGAAAAAAACAGGGTGTAATTTTCAAATCTAATTTGCAAAAATGACGTCTGTCTAGGTTCAAAAGAAAATATTCCAGGCCCAACTTGGTTTGAGGTTGCAATCCCTGTCACTTCTGAACATATTTTTCTTTTTTAATCAACGACCAGAAAAAAAATTAGTAAAAATGGTTTTAATGGTTGGTCTAAAAGAACGATAGGTAAAATGATAGTATGCCTGTAGTAAGAAAGTTAGGTAATCAGCTCCTGGTGATCAGTGATCAGTATTTTACACTTGCCGTAAGCCGTAAGTGTACTCCTAATAAAATAAAAATATCGTAACTTTGAAAGATAGTACATTTCTTTGCTTTAGCGATTACGATACTTGGAATTCCTTGGCCTTATTTTACCAACGATGAAATATCTTGGACAGAAAGCTGGGTAGTTTTATTTCACTAAATGTTTTACAGAAATCATTATGGGGGAAAAACGGACGTCTTACACGCTACTAAGGTAGATAGCACATTTATATTTACCAGGCTAGTGAGGGATTATTAAAGTTTACGGTTTAATGACATAATTATCTTTTTGCCATTAACCAAATATGAGTGATAGCCATGGATAATGAATAGCTCTCTTTATTTTGGCATGTGTTCTTTGTTCTGTTGCTATTTGCAAGGTCGTTTAAATAACGTATGAGCGTTATTTCGTACAAAAGGCTTTCCCTCTCCTACCTTACCAATCATTTTATTTAATTGGGAAAAGTGAAACCGTTCTATGTGCAAAGAGCCACCGATATAATTTCAATTAAACGCTTGTCCATGGGCTTCCGATCCTGTCTCTACTACTTTTACATCCGCCTGGCTAAAGGCAATCATTCTGGTTAGATAAAAATAAAATTAATAACTACAACTACAACTACTTCTACTAACTCCAATTCTACTACTTCTAACTACAACTAATATACTAACTGCAACTACTACTAACTACTAACTACTAACTACAACTACTACTAAATGCAACTACTACTAAATACAACTACTACTAACTACTACTTACTACAACTGCTACTATCTACTACCATCTACTACTATCTACTACTGCCAATACTACTACCACTACCACTACCACTACCACACTACTACTGCCACCACTACAACTACTACCACTACCACTACCACTACCACTACCACTACCACTACCACTACCACTACCACTACTACTACTACTACTACTACTACTACTACTACTACTTCTACTACTTAAGAAATGGACGAGGCGCAGCCGAGTCCATTATTTTATTTTTTCCGGCCGAGGATACATTATGAGCCCATAAATAATACTGCAAACCCTTTATTTCTATTCTATTACCGAAAACAGCGTGATATAATGAGAAAATGCATTGGCGACCCATTATTGCAGAATAATGGGCAGTAAACTGACCAATCAGAATGCTGCATTTTCAATAATGGGCAGCAGAGGTAATAGAATAAACAATATAATAAACGATGTCGCCGTTTTCATCATCTCCATCCTTCTCCGCTTCTTCCTCTCCCTCCTATCCTCTTCTCATCTTCCTCTCTCCTCCCTCCCATCTTCTAACACCCTTTCAAAATGCCTTTTCTGTAACATGCTTATCTTGATTTCAACCAAACTTGTTCAGTGAACTACCGTCCGAAGCTTCAAATCCTAACTAGAAAATAGCCCTAAATTCTCATGGTCCAAAACCATGATTGAGGCTCCTAATCTTACAAAATTTAAAATCGACATCCACTTCCAAAACCGATCTTTCAATGTGTAGGAAGTGGCAGAAGGTGGACTTCAATTACACAAAACGAGCCATATCCATGTTGACTAATCATTTGATAATGATCCTGGTTACCGTTTCAGAAATGTTCAAAACAAGTAGAGTTCGGTAGCACTGATAGAATATATGGTTTTCGGGTGAGGGGAGATATTTTTTAAAATTAAATAGTGTTTAAAAAACATAAACAAACAAACCAACAACAACACACACAAAAATAAAATCTCAGATTTTTTCGCACATCAATGCCACGTGACATGCACTCTTTCAATTACAAATTAAATGAGCATTACGCGTCGGTAAAAGGGAGTCGCTCTCGATTATAGTGATTTTCGAGTTAATTTTTCACTATAAATTAGGATGGGTCACTCAGACAGCTCTTTGATAGTGACTTTCTCTTTTACATGTCAACCCCCCAATAAGCCAAAATGATTTGACACACACCATTGAAAATGCCGAAAGCGTTTGCTCTCCTTAGTACCATACCTATCCACAAAAACAGTGGCGTAACGGGGCCTGCCCGCTTTGAGGGGGCAAATTTCCCCGTCTTGGGAAATTTTCCCTCTCAGGGGGGTCAAAAGGCCAATTTTTCCCGGTCAGAGGGCTAAAAACGGCTGATTTAGCATGATTTTTGCAAATTTTTTCCCGGCCAAAGTCTTCAGGGGGGGGGGGGCAACCTGCCCCCTGCCCCCCCCCCCGCCTGTTACGCCACTGCACAAAAGGGCTTAGTGTCAAACGCGAAAGCGAGAGCGAAAGAGCTATTAAATTCGGCAGCCTCAACGGAATAAACTGCATGTGATGCTGGACTTTATTCCGTTAAGGCTGCCGAATTCACTAGCTTATTCACTTTAGCTTTTGCGTTTTACCCTAAGCCTACAAAAGTAAGGTGATTCCAGTTAAAGGGCATTCCGAAATCCGGTCTTGTTAATAGCTTCTTCCGTTTGCTCCTCTACAAAGGAGTGAGTGAGTGAGTATTAAAATTTAACGACAACTCAACACAATTGTGTTATATCGTGTCATTACATTTGTCATTTAACATTAAATATAAAAAACAACGCAATATCAAAACTTCATTTCAATTCAAATTACAATTAACAATTACAAAAGGATACACATCATACAGTGATGAACCAGAGCATCACCTATCCATGTATAAAACAAGATAAACCAACTAATTGCAAAGATACACTTAGAAAACATGCATCAATAAAAACAAGTTCAAAAGATATACTGATAAATTTATAACTATACACATCATAGACCGATGACAAAGGTCATCACTCATCCATGTACCAAGCAAAAACTTCAAATACAGATAATCGACAATCACATCAGAACATGCAAACATGAGATCCCCCCCGTTTACAATCAATAGATTGTCTCCATACATATACATTTTATAAATGGCTTCCAATACACTTGGGCATTATGCCCCACTGATAGATTTTAAATTACATTAAACATTACAACAGTAGAAACCCTAATACTGCTACTATTTACTATGACAAAAAAAAATAAATAGGTGGTCTTACATATTCAAATGTAAATTGATAAATTGTTTGTTTTTCATGTTAATTGATTTTTAAGCTACATGTCTACACGAGTAATAACCACAAACAATCTTAAATATACAATTACCGAGTCTAATCATTAACCCATTTACAATATAATCCTAATTTAAATACAACCCTCTGTTTCAATAACAGACGATTGCCGCCCCCTTTAAGTCGCCTTTTCACGACATGCAGGGGAACACATCGGGTCAATTCTTAACCCCCCCCCGCAGGGGGTCCCCCATTTCGTCGCTTTTACGACGTGCAGGGGAACACATCGGCCAATTCTAAACCCCGAACCGCAGGGGGCCTCTACAAAGGACCACAAAATAAACCTATGCTGAAATTTCCACATTGATTTCAATGTTCCGTTTTAATTTTTTAAGATATTTTTAGTATATCTCAGTTCCCGGAAAGGCCAACTCTAGCATAGGTTTTGATATCTGGCCATGCCCCCAAACGAGTCGGAGATTTAGCCGTGTAACACCAAAACAGATTTTTACCATTAATTTCTGGATATGTTATTCATTGATTGATACATTTCACAATTATGTGGAAAAAATGCAAAGTGTGGAGAAAAATTGGTTAAGAAGACACGTATGATGGAAGCTAATTGTTTCATACTCATAATGACACAAAAGCTAACTCTCTCGGCTTGACAAAAAAAAAATTTAAAAAAAAAATTGAAAAAAAAACCTCTTGCCCTCCATTTTGTCCGCCCAAAATGTCTCCACCTTGGCATTATAATAATTGTCCCGAATAATTAAACCCACCCCTCTGATAATGGTACACATATTTGTGACAAATTGACTTGAAATATGCACAACTACCCCCGCCACACAATCACACAGCACCATTTAGCAATTCCAATATCTGTGCTTCAATAAATCTGAAGGCATAAGTCCTTAAGGGCAATTTGAGGGTGCTCAATCCGGGTTTTGAATTAAAAAGGGTTTGGCAGCCACACTCAATTACGAGATGTTAAGGGGCCATAATGGAATGTATTCATGGTTTTGTTATGCCCCAAGGACCCAAAATTAATAGTTTAACCAACCCCATCTACAAATTATAGCTTAGTATGAAAAAGCCACATATCACAAAATACGTCTACGTGTCAAATTTCACAGAATAGTCCTATTCTTGAAAATGTGTAAAAATTCTTTGTTTATTATCTTATTATAACAAAATGTGTTGGTTACAATATATATCATCCCTATTTATCTTTATTACAGTACACACGTAACAGGGGTGTACATCACGTCTCTGGGGATTCATAATCAGTATCCCGTAAGGGGCATCCGATAAATCATTTGTTTCTGTTTGGAAATCAAATAAGAACGATTTGGAATTAGCTTGCTGAAAATTGCATCAGTCCCGAAATATTTACCCCCACCTTCTTGCGTATGAAGGCAGGCATCTAAATTTGTTTAAACGGTGGAAAAACCAGCTCACTGGTGATTGGTGGGGGTTTTTGAGAAGTCTATACCAACCGGTGGATAAAAGTTAAAGGGCACCATTGAGAATGTGATAATCCGCGGTCTTTGATGGGAGAAAACCACCATTGGCAGGCTGGCGTATGGCCGCAGGCCCCCATCGGTGCTGCCATATTGCTGTTCCGTACGGACACTTACGACAACGTTTAATGAATGGGGATTAATGTCTATGAATACTGCTGTTTTCTTTCCCTTTCTGTCATTTTTTTCAGTTGGAAAGATACCTTATGAAGTCCTATATGATTTATCCTTCGCGCTTACGCATTCCTACAAATTTCAAATATTTGTTTATCTTTCCGGTGAATTACCGATAGTGTCTTTAAGCAAGATCGTAATTTCCAAAAATTTCCTTTTATTCCTTAATGGCTATAGGTATAGTTATAGACCAAATTCCGTTTTTCCATGAAACCACTCGATATGTGTTCAATAATTATTTTTACAGCGTATATTGTATAAGTTATTCTTAGTACAGTTCTCCTTTAAGTTTTTGCATGGAAAAATGCGTGTCCGTATTACCCCAGATCACACATACACAAAGTATCCAGCCGTTTGGAATTAGATGTAATTAAAGGGGCATCTAAAAAAGTTGAGATTTTTACATCACATGAACCGTTGGCCTTAGTATAGCATGTGTGCCTAATCGTACGTGCAAATTCGATCTACTCTAGAAATTCGAAATCTTGTATTTTATACGGACAGAAATTACAACACAGTCTTCTTATTGTGTGTCCAAACACTGTGGTTCTCAAAAATGATCCATTCCCCTTTAAGCTAGAAATTTGATACATGTACTGCAGCCTTTGCATTTACTGATACATGGGTAATGACAGTATATACTATATGTTGCCATGGTAACAACCTCCAGACCGAGGCTCAAGAGAAAGTAGATATGTTTTTAAAATATCATTTACATTAGAAGAAACCGTGTTGGAAATTTTAGATTTCTTTTACTTTTAGGACACTACCTCCATTTATGACCGAATTATAGTAGCTGAATGATGGTTTTTAAGTAGCAATGGAGGGGATACGCCTACCATCCCTATAAGTTGTAAGGGGTTCATAATTTCCGGGGTCCATATTACCCCACTTTGCGATTGGACTCAAACTATAATTACATGTATATGGCAAATTTTATCTTATTTTAATCCTGAACATGTAATATAGTATGTGCACTGTTTTAACACAACTAAAAAACATTTTCAATGTGGCCTTCTGTATAAAACTTGTCCCTTGTATGTTATCGCAACTCGACAATTGTAAAAGGAGGCAAACAATTTGTTGAAATCCACAATCTCAAATACCCCAAAAATTGTTTGTCCACTGTTAAACACGGAATGACAATCATCGTTTGTGAAATCTGGGCCCAAATTCATAAAACCTTACTGAGCCTAGTTGGCAACTAAAATGGGACTTAGTTGACAATTAAGCCTAGTTGATTACTAGTTGAAATTACATAAAACCTTACTAGTGCTAGTTGCATTCTAAGAATCTTGCTAAATTTAGAGGTGATCCAGAGCAACTCGAACTCAATAGTTGGCAACTAAATCAGTGAAGATAAATATATTATTATTATTATTTCAGTAAACAGGAAATTTAACAAGACAATTAAACACTGAAGTTTATGCACAAAATTATTAATTTATAGTAATGTGAAATTTAAATAAAAACAATAATATATATATTATCATTTGATAAAAAAATGTAAAGTTTTCTTCAATTTTCATTTGCATTAACATAATGCCGTAATAGCATCAGTGAAAAGGGAAAGGAAGAACTTGTGTAAATACAGGCCACCCAAAATGCTTTATTATTTGAAATGAAAAAATTTCAACCTTACTGACAGAATATAAAGATTTCTTCAATAAATTCTGCTGTTCTAATTAAAAATGTTCGTTGTTTTCCTTCTAAAGTATACAATGTTTTGCTTACAGTACATTTATGAAGCTTTATGAAAGATTTTAACTTATTTACGTTTTTAGTATGAATAGATAATTGCTTACGTAAAAAATATTAACATCACATTTCTCAAAAGCATATTTAACAGCAAATTCAAGAATTCTTTATATTTCTTTCAGTGCTGTGGACGGTCCTTCTGTTTTTCACCCAACTCTCGATATCTAAGCATATGTGTTTGCTCATTGTTACAGGCTTATATTATACTACAGCTACTACAATTATATTGGCATCATTTTGACATGGTTCACAGATGATCAAAGCATGTTAATGCTCTGAGATGAACAGACTCAAACACAAAGGGTAGTCATTATTTTAATGTATTGAATTTACATTCCCCACACTACAAGCAAGGCCATTCCGCCCGAAAACACCCAAATCTGTAGACAAAAGATTGTAACTAGTCAGCAAGGTTCTTAGTAAGGTTTTATGAATTCCAATTAGTTGTCAACTCCGTAGTGTATACTAGGGATTTTAGAATCTTATCAGGCCTTAGTTGCCAGCTAAACTAGCAAGGTTTTATGAATTTGGGCCCCTGGACTATACTAAATTCCAGTTGATAGTGGAATAGCCTCTACTTTTTTGTAGGTGGAGGTAGGAACTGAGGAATTAGTATATAAAAACTTTAGTCCGTGTGTGGTATTTGTGGTATGATGTGGCTATAGCCATGATAGCCAACCCTGAGCGGTTGGGCCATTCACAGTCCCAATCAATAGTCAAAGCATAAACCCTAAAACACTGTAGAATGTTCAAAGAAAGCGCAAACTAAATCCAGGAATAGTTTCAGTGAAAGCAGGTGAAAGCTGATTTTATGAATAGTGAAGATAAAAGTTCTGCATTGTAACACACGGTGCTGAAGCCTTCTTAAAAAATTTTGATATGTTGTTAGTGAAGACAATGTTTAAAACCAATTCTGTAGACACACTATGCACAACATAGTAAAAATAAAAAAGGTATTGACGTGACGAACAACGTATTTTTATTTGAGTTGGCCGTTTCTTTCAATCCGATCTCTTTTGTATTGCGAGGAAAAAATCGAAGATTTTCTTGGTATTTCTTGTCCCCTACTTTGAGTAATGGACGAAGTCCAAACGCACCACAACTCTCCATCAATGGAATTCTATAGTCTAAATACTCTTTAGGTAGCGTTGTCATCCTTCTCTATAATACTTTTAAAGTGATTGTAAATTGCATTCGAGTGACATTCACACTCGTAACGACTTGAATCAATTACAGACCATTTGCTAGTCTCCCCACAATGCGCGTTTTGGAGGGCGTTTTACTTTAATAATATTCTTTCGAGGTGCAATACAATAGTGCATTGCGGACAAAATATTTATTCCATATAAGGAAGTTATGAATGTGACGCAAAACGAGTAGACCGTCGTCATTTTTACATTATGTATACACGGCTGGTACTCTGCTTGGGGCTGGATGAAATCAACTGACGCAGTTGATTGCTGCTGGCGTTACAAGACAGTATTGTTTTCATTTGACTGCAACCAACTTTTGCAAAATACAGTGGTTTGAGTAGTCTTTTTGGTTTGTCTTAAATCGAACTGCTTCAGCTGATAAGTGACGGTATATCGCCACATAATCGATTTCATTGCCTATTTAATACTTTTTTAAAAAGAAAACTCAACCATGTAATTATATCATACTCATAAATCCAGCCTGGTTTCTACATGAAACATGGATTTAACCTGCAGACTAGCTGTTGCTGTTAATACTGGACATAGTGGCTTTGAAGTTGAGTATTTTATTTATTATTAGGTTTACAGAGTTAGTAATGTTGAAATGATCGTCCGCCCTCACAATTACTTTACTTAATTAATTACAATTATATTTAATAGTATGGTCGTGTTTCTGTTCATTATTACAAAGTGAGTAGTAGTAGTAAGTAGTAGTAGTAAGTAGTAGTAGTAATAGTAGTATTAATAGTAATAATAGCTTTATTTCACGTAAAACATGTTCAATATACAATATTGTTCTTCAAAATGTCCGTGGCCTTAAAATGCTACAGAATAAAAAAATACATTGGAATTTTACATTTAAAAATTAACAATAACAGAAATATACTATATATTAGGGTTCAAAACAAATAATTAAAAGAGGCGAGTAAGGAAACAGACAAACAATTACCCAATTAAAACTATCCCAAATATCTCTCAGATAGAACAGAAAATTAAATAATTGTAAAATGTGCAAAGGTGCTTAATAAATTTGGCCAACCATAGAATAAAATGACTAAAGACCAGAAGCAACCAAGTAAAAAACAAAATAATAAAACAATTTAAAATCAGCAATGTTTTAAATTGGTCTTATAGATCAACAATGGCAAACGGCAAACTGCGAAAAAACACAAACATAGTTGTCTGAATGTGTACACTTGTACAATATACAATGCTTTGAGGAGTGTTTTTTCGTAATATGAGAAGGGCCAGAATTTAGGACTCATAGAATTCCCTTAAAATAAGGGGTAATGATAGCTCTCGTGTTTTTATAAAAGAAATTATTAATAATATCCATAACGATTGCTCGAATTAAATGAAAATTGTTCACCTGTTGACATTTGCCCGTTAACGAGCAATTCGAATATGAATTGCTCTCAAAGAGCCAATGTTAATGTATAGGTAATGTCTGAACTTCAACAAGCGAGGGCGCTATTTCCTCTGCATTTTTTAGCAATACTCACTATACTGTATTGTTCTTAAAATTATTAAATCAATAAAATAATGTTTAAAATGTTCCAAAAGCTTAAATTTAAACTGTATTTATCACTTTAATTAATCAAATCTCTGAAAGAATCATGTTGGGCCTGAAAAATCCCCCTCCCAATTATGGGAAGTACCTGGTCTTAGGTTTCAGAGTTCCCCATTTTCAACACTGACCGTCACCCAGAGACCGCATATTTAGCCAAATTCCTGTGCTCGGTCACCCAAAAGTCCATCTTTTTCTGAAAGATTGAGGATTTTTTTTTCAATAAGGACCAGTAGCCTAGGCACGAGCACACTTTTACCGGACACTCAACAATATTTATAAAGGATTCTAGGTTTGCCGCCGGGCACCGCTACTCCATTGCCATACACACGCAAAAGAATCCTCAAACCACCAACAAAACGAGGCACGTCGTGCTAATTACGACGTCACGCCACCCTGCACCATGCATAATGCATGTCGTGTGATCTATTCCAACCAATTACTGCACGGGGTCGTGCATGTACAATCAGTGGAAATCCGATGCGCCGTGACACGAGGTTGCGATAGTCCATGTGAAATGAATGTAAAACACGAACGATCGAAACTAGCAAAACGGTATAATGGAACGATGTAATGGATGGGAAATGTTTTGAAGAAGCGTGGTTTTGCATTGTGCATATCAGCAATGTCAGTAGCATTAAAGACGATGTCAGAACTAAACCACTGACATTTTCGCTAATATGAAATTTGATCTATTGCCACACAAATTGTACTAAGTGTCTATGAAATTATTATGAGCAAAATGGGAATGAAATGTAATTGCATAATTTGACTCAGGTGCAAGCTTTCTGTGCTTTGGTATAGCGCTATACAGGTGACCCAACCAAGCTTAATTATATTAAGCAGTGGCCGCCTTTTCTAATGGTCTACATGATGTTGTAATAGTTCATTTGTGACTAGGGGAGGATTTTCACACGCGTATAAAATGGATGTGGGTCTTACGGAGAGCCCAAACTTGGCAAGGGCATTCTGGTAACAGCCATCCTGTTAAAAATGTGTCCCATAACTTCAGATATATGTGTCAAAAACTTCTAACATAAACGATTTTGGGAAGTGATAATTTTCATAAATATCTTAAACATTTCGTTTTCTTATGGCGGGGCATGCAATCATTATGGTGTTAGTTATGCGGTCTTAGGCTCCAAAGACCCCATTTTCAGCACTGATTGGCTATTCCTCTAAAACCCCACATTTTTGACAAATTGTTGCTCTGTCACCCAAAGACCCCTTACTTTTAAGGCGACCCGACTATAGAAATCACTGCCCTCAAAATTGCGAATGAGTCTATTTCTATTTGAAGCATATAGGATCCCTGTCTGAAGGTCATTTCATTAAATGTTTTTCTTTTATGAAAATGATCTACCGCTACGTCTTACTATTAATTTTGGCGTTTCAGTGTTGGGTGTGTAATGCGATACAATTTCAGACAAAGAATAAAATCATTGCAGGTTTTAAATGGTCTTAAATAGCATTTCTTTTATTTTAGTCTCTGCCAAGACTGGCTGGGTAATGGGAGTTTGGTTAAATCATTGCAGGCATAGGTAAAGGGTGAGTAACGAATAGGAGAGGTATAAGTAATAAATTAATCAGGCCACGTAGATGAGTTACACTACGGTGAGCAAGGGGTATATGAAAAGGGTGAAAGGCAAATAATTGGAAGGGATTGCCTTCCCTCCCTAAGGTCATTTTTAGTGAAAGGGGTCAGTTCAGGGTTGTAATATTTTACAATTATGTTGCTTTAAATATCCATATTTAACACATCTGTTGTAATGATTGAAGCATAAGTCTAAAGTTTTACCATACATGTGTGGGTATTGTTTAAGACGAAGTTTTAGGTAACATGTAAATTAAAGCTTGTAACATGCGGATCTAGTTTTACATATTTGCGCCCAAAATTTATGGCGCTTTTCTATTTTCTTTATTTGAAATGACAGGAAGGTGTAACCTACATTAAATTAAAGCTTCTAATTTGGGGATTCAGTTTTAACACATTTTGAATCCATGTGCGTTTTTTCTATTTTCTTTATTTGAAATGACAGGAGAGTTTTACGTACATCAAATTAAAGCTTTTAACTTGGGGATGCAGTTTTTACATATTTTGTTGGCAATTGAGCGCCTTTTCTATTTTTAAGGTGTGAAGGGAGAAAACTTAAGCTGAGCATCCAGCCAATAGCTCTCTTACCATAAATTGTATATTGCATAAACTATACACAGAGGGTCCTTGCGACAAGACAAACTATTTGGTATGCCTTTCAGCAAGATCGGAACATCGTTATAGTTGATCCATCGTACAGGCACATACACAAAATTTATTTGGGGGTGTGAAACATTGAAAGAAGTGGACATTTTTGGGACCAGTGGTCTCCGCTTGCGCAGATATTTGCTTAGAAGTGGACCTACACCCTCCCATTGCCCTTTGTTGTTTTGAACACCTCATCACCAGAAAAAACTTTAGTCAAATTTCATTTAAACTAGCTTACAATTTAGACATTTGTCGAAGAAACCAGCAAAATAGTGGACCGTTTCCATTCAAGTTGTAGCAGCAACTACAACCTAAGGGGAAGGCGGACATGCAAATGCTAGAGATTCCTTACATCCTATGGCTTACACAAAAGAAACATGATGGACATTCTGAAGGGGTAGATGAAGTGGTACAGGGGTCGCATGAGTGGTACAGGGGTCGCATAAGTGAAGTTGGGATCATGAAATGTCATATGGACATTAATTATAGAATGCTTCTATTTTTTTAGAAGAAACCACCCACAATTGTTTGCCTGGTCATAAGGTTTCCAAAAATGTACACTTTAGTTGATACTCTTTCCAATTATGGTTAGAGATCTATGGGCTGAATGCTCAGCCCAAGTTTTCTCCCCTCATTCCTTAACAGTGTAAATCCCATTTTTTTTTTTTTTTTTTTTTTTTTTTTTTTTTTTTTTTTTTTTTTTTTTTTTTTTTTTTTTTAAGTTTCTAATTCTTGCAGGATAAGAAGACAATTGACAAGGCTATATTCTGAGGACATAAATTTCACGGTTGAGTGATCCCAAAGAGGGCGCAAGCCATTAGAATCACAGCACAATTCATTTTGAGACACGCTGTAGTTTGATGTACAAAATTTAAAAATACCAGTAGCGAAAACTTTGCTAGCAAGTAGTAAAATCTTTCGGGTCTCCTGCTTAATTCAAGACTTGGTCCATTTGCTATGTGTGTCAGAGTGTACCATCATCTACCTCCCATAATGGAGCTGACTCATATACCGTATAGTAATTCCACACAGCCCTGGTGCGGTGAAGCTTGTGCGGGAAGTGTCCTGAAATCTTCTCGAATGTGAGATGTTGGCATTTTAATACGTTTTGCCCGTTTTAAAGGGGCATTGCCCGATCCATATTCTCTTCCCCTTACATATTCACAAAGTTTAAAATTTTTCATCTAAGCCGTTGGCTTTAAAGTGTGGACAATCTTACTTGCGGATTCGAGAGCTTGTGATAAACACAATTTGTTTACAATACCAACACGTACGATCGACAATTAAAGCAATAACAGCACATTTTTTGTAGAGCGCCCCCTATTTTCCGGATATTTTGAGATTTTCTCACAGTTGCACTGGTAATCGACTAGTAAATAATACCTGTGAATAGTAGAGCTCAAAAATCTCTGTGTGTCGCAAAAGAAGGAAATTTGTAATGAGAATGAGATTTCCGATAATAATTCATTGGAACGTCCTTCCAATATGAAATAGCCGGGAAATTACGATATGTACGTGTGTACGCTCATCCCATTTGTTGTTCCATCGTTCAGGGAAAGTCAATGGTAGAGGACGTTTTTGTGAAGTGGCCACATTGCAGCATGACGGACACAAATTTGCCGTTTTTAGCTCCGCCCATTAACTTACATGATTCCGATTTGATTACCAAATCGCTTCTTTATAACAAATACGCATTTTGGAGCATACTACGCGCCGGTATATTTTACTAGATAATTACCAACAACAAAACTGTCAAAAATTTCAAATTTGAAAATGAGAGCAATTCAAAAAATGGCTCTTATTGCTTTAAGGACATACCGTGGCGGCCAAGACATCGTAATTTTGACATCGTTATGGGTTAAAAGCGTACTCCCGAAACCTTGACAGAAACATTCTAATTTGCACTACATGTGCCCCATCAAGTGCGCAAGCAGATTACTTCAATTTCGTTACCGTGTCTATAATCAAGTACAAAGCCATGGACCAATACGCCATGCGACATGGATAACGAGACATTAAAGGTTAATCTGTTTCACCCATCCATTGGATGACACAGTTAACGCAATTCGACCAATCGGTGCCGGTGATCGATTTCTGACACATTAAATACACTGCTGTATTCAAGACACTATCATAGTATAACAACAGGATATTGTGATTTTCTTTACATTTATTAATGGGGAAGGGTTAAAAAGGTATAAAGGAAAAGAGATTGAACATCGTGGGTTGGAATCGAACCAGGGGCCTACGAAGATTCAGTTCATGACAATAGCAGTGGCGTAACCCATTTTTTAGCAGAGGGGAAAGGGGGAGGGACATATATATGTTTCAGGGAGCAAGGATATTCAATACATTAAATACATAATATAAAATGCTTATGTAGCGCTGCTACATCGAGATGGTTAGCGCTTGGCAAAGAAAAGAGGATAACAATTAAACCCACAAAGAATATATACAGAGCCATAAAGAATTCTGAGAACCATACAAGTATGTTATAAGATCTTTCTTGAACTCGACAACTGTGCTTCACTCCCTGAAGTTGCGGGCAAACATTCCAAATACGTGGGGCGGCAACAAGAAGGTCCTGCGTTAGCAGATCACAGCATTTGATAGGGTTTGTCACAGATAAAAGGATGGTATCGGCAGCTGAACGAAGGCCATTTTTCTATTAGAGCAGTAGAGATCGAGACAAACTGGTGAGATATGTTGAAGATTTTTCAAAACAGTCAGAAGCACATTATAAACAATTCTCTGCTCAATCGAACCCAGTGTAATTTGTGCAGTAGTGGTGTTACATGATAATATTCTTGCCTGGAAATAGCTGCACCCAGTCTGAATACGCTGAAGTCTTTGCAAATCGATCTTATTGGATCCGAGGAGTAGCCCATTGCCATAATAGAAAGGACAAGGGCATGGAGACCAGAATGGCAAGTGTCGTATCGTCTAAAAACCCTCTTTCGTATTCTTTCTAGAAATATTGCGGAGCTGGTATGTCAGCTGGAACATAAAGTTTGGACATGATTATACATTAACTGGCGTATCATATACACCCAAGTTTGCGCACATACTTCTGGGACTGATTATCTTATCCGCCCCCACACACACCAGCAGAAAGCAATAAATTCCCATCATGCATTGCAAATGCTCAGGCTGTGAGAGGCCCTTCGCTGTTGTCAAGCACTGGATGCACATCACACAGAGCATAGGTTTGTTGTCACCACTATACTGACAAGTTGCAAGAAGCATCCAATAATGGTTAATTTTATTCTTTTTTGGTGTTTTTTACTTTTTTATTTTTCCCAAAAAAACAAAATCCTGAAAAGCAGAATCTAACATTTTAAAAGAAGAATTACTTTTCACATCCAAATGTACATGTACTGGGACAGACTTGGCCGATGGCTAGTGATTGCTTGTAACTGACCTTGTGTCGCCTGTTACAACATTCAGGCACTCTCCTCCCAATTCACCATGACAACAATGACCTTGGCACTGCACAAGTTACTTCTGGTCCCTTCCCTGCCACCCCAAATGGACACACAAGGTCACTGACACCTGTGTCATTCCATGAAACTTCTGTAAAAGAGATAAACCACAGTAACACTATTTTGGTGGTTCCCAAAATTGTGCTAAAATTGACCTCCAATCCCTACTCTGGGTTTTGAGAATTCATATGAACCTTTTCAGAAGTGTATGATAGATTCCATGACCTCAAAATTCAATGCTCTCATCTATTAAAAGCACAATGGTGGATCATCAGCCAGCGCTACTACTGTGAGTAATGGGAATGGTTCCAAGTGGCAGTATGGGCAGTTTAAGTGAGTAAAATGTATTATGGGAAGACCAACCTTTTCTGCTGTGCCCCC
Source organism: Ophioderma brevispina (assembly GCA_023653785.1). Classification (NCBI taxonomy): domain Eukaryota; kingdom Metazoa; phylum Echinodermata; class Ophiuroidea; order Amphilepidida; family Ophiodermatidae; genus Ophioderma; species Ophioderma brevispina. The sequence goes on from JAMKCH010008092.1 coordinate 60,850, forward strand.
CCACCCGTAATGAAACAGGAGGCATTTTGTGCCCACGATTGGAAGGTGTGCCAACAAAAAAAAAATCTTTTTTTTTCATTAACTTTAAGCATGTTTTTCCTCCTGCATCCAATTTTTAGTGCTCATAACAGATGATAGTTTGTTCAAAGCCAAAATGTGAGGAATCTGTCCAGCTGTTTGGATCAAAATGTGTATACAATTGGACATCATCAGCGTACATATGGTATTTTCAATCACACGATTGTATGATGTTCCCAACAGGTAAAGCATAAAGGGTGAATCCTAAGGGACCAAAAAAAAACAATGGCACCTTGTGGTAATCCAAATTCATTTGTGGGGTTCAGGAAAAAACAACCCTCAATGCACACCTTGATTGTTTGATATTGCGTAGAATAAAGATTTGAACCACTGAAGCACAGTACCTTGTATACCAAGATTCCATCCTGTTAGAGTATATTATTTACTGTATCAAAAGGCACTGCTCAGATCGAGAAGTACCAGAAATACCCCTTGGTTTTTGATAAAGCATTTCATACTATCATCTAATGCTGTTTCTGCGCTGTGTGCCTGTTTATAGGCTGACTGAAAAATGTTCACCCAAGTGGTGGTCATTTATGTACTTGTAATGGTCATTACAAGCTAGCTTTTCGATAAGCTTTGAAATTGATAGAAACGAATGTTAGATACAGGTCTGTAGTTCTGCGATTGTTACGGTCGAGAGATGGCTTTTTTTATATGGATGTGACAATAGAGTTTTTCAGGTGTTCAGGAAAGATACGGAGCTAGAGAGCATGATGACAGCGTTATGACAGGCACGCAAAACTTGAATATACTGTTTCAAAAACCAGGTGGGAACGGGATCCAGGTGCATGTTTTGTGGGTGCATTTTGGATGGCCTTGGCAGGGCATATCATCACTCAAACTCAAAATGAGACAGGGAGTGAGAGCCGTAACCCACAGGCAAAGAGATGCCATGTTTACATTGATCACCTCCAAGAGCCTAATAAATGACCTTGACCTTGTCAAAATACATTGCTCAAATTCTGTGCTGATTCATGAATTGGTGTATTCTTGCATTTGTTATTACAGCAACCCATTGACTCTCTTAATAAACCCAAGTGTTTTGCAGTCAGCATGTTCAAGTTCGTTCTTGTAAACGGACTGCTATATGATAGGTCAATCAAACCACGGGCGCCGCAGGGGCCGGGTGCGCTGCTCGATATAGCTTGACGACCGATCATAGAGTCTTGATTTCATCCATTCCATTCGTAAGTGTCGGGCCACACGTGAGTAGCGTCGAGTTAGATGAATGCCATCCTTGAGTTTATCCATCAGGTGTCATACAGAGTCGTGGGCTCGGAAAGAACATAAGAGGAGCATGCTATCTAGTTTAATTAAGTTACGATAGCAGGCAAGTAGATCATTATATTAAGGGGTTAGTGCAACTAGGCCTTGTTGCTTTCAATGCCGATTGGCGCCATGGGCAGAAAGGCACCCCGGGCAAGCAATGACCTGCTGCCCCAGGCGCTAGAGGTTACGATCGAGCTCGCAAGAGAGACAGCTCACGACACCAACTGCTATCTTTACGGCGATACACATCATAAGATAGCGTCAATTACGTGTTTATTTGTTGTTCAAAAATCAGGCTACAAGTCTTGTTCAAAACTTGAAAATACAATTTTTATCCCGACCAGGATGATTAGTTGCGAGTTTCCCCGTCGGCAACGAGACAAGGATGCTGAAACGCAGCAGGAGGCGACCACATTTGAAATCAACACAATCAAGCATGTTTAATCGGCGACGCAACTTGTTCAGTCCCCGATCAGTCGCCGACCTTGAAAAGACTGCCCGAGTTTGACCCATGTCGCTGTCACGACTGCTTGTCGATTGGTTGACGGTTGTTGACGCCAAGCAAACGTACAGTCACTAAAGGTATGTCACAACAGAAGACAGCTCCCGAACCAACCACTTCCCGACTACACATAGACGGCATTTTTTCAAAAAATCGGCTACAGTCTTTTTCAAACTTGCAAAATTTACAATTTTTATCCCGGACCAGGGATGATTAGTTGCCAGTTTCCCCGTCGTCAACGAGACAAGCGGTGCTGAAACGCCGAGCCGAGGCTCCGCTCATGGAATCAACAAGATCCAGCATGTTTAATTGGCGAGCCACTTGTCCAGTCCCCGATTAGCCGCCGACCTTGAAACGACAGCAAAAGTTGTTACATGTCGCTGTCAAGACTGCCTCGCGATTGGTCGCCGAGTTGTGACGCCAAGAAAGGTCCGTCACATGGACGAAAACCGCGACGCGACCCAACCCTTTCCCAACTACCCAAGACCACATTTTCTTTCCAAAATCGGCTGCAGTCTTGTTCAAAAATTACAAGACAAGAGATCCTCAATCGGCCGAGCAGTAGGCAATCAAGCATGTCACTTGTTCAGTCTCAATCAGTCGCAGACCTTACCACGACAGCACAAATTGCGGTCAAGGACTGCATGTCGGCGACTCATGCTTTGTAGTCGCCGAGTTTAGTCGCCGATTCAACATGTCCAGGTTGGCTTGCATTTTATCTCCCGCTTGGAGCAGAATCATTGCCGATCAATTTCCAACTGCACACAACCACTTCAGGATGCGCACCAACTAATCGGCTTCCCGCTTCCAAAGCTCTTAAGTGTTTATGCCGACCTTCTTGATTCCAAAACCCGCCCCGATTTTTTTAAGCGCAAGAAAAATCACTTAGTGGGCGCGTTCTTTTTACATTTTTGCCACGTGCTTACGACCACACAAGACTGCAGAAGACTGTACAGGATAGTCCCAGACTTGGCCAACACATACACCTGAACAAAGGCAAATTACTCCCGATTTCGAAAAAAATGGCCAATCGGCACCAGTCTTGAGCAGTCTTGAAGCGGTTTTCTAGCAAATAACGGGTTAAGATAAGACGACTGCACAGAGAACAGGCCAGACCTTTCAGACACACATTGAAAAAAGAAAAAAACTGCTCACGATTTTCGAAAATTGGCCAATCGGCACCAGTTGGAGCAGTATGGAAGTGGTTTTATAGCAAAAAATCGGCTGTGTGCTGGCTTAGCAGTAGGCGACAGTATCATAAAATCAACAACACTTCCCAATCAGTCGAAGACGTTAAAAACGACAGCAACAGTTGTGACATGTTGCTATCAAGACTGCACCGGTCGGAGACTTATCTTCTGTCGTCGCCGATGAAACAGTCCAGTAGGCTGGCATCTTCTCTCACGCTTGGGGCAGACTCATTGCCGACATTCAACTGCACACAAACACTCAGGAGCGCGCCAAACTCATAAGCTACCGCTCATGTGTTCATGGGGTAAATAAGAAAAAAAGAGTTTTGCTTTACAGAATAAACTGCAATCTGATATTGAGAGAGAGAGGAGGAGGAGAGAAGTTTTTTTTACTGGGTGGAATGTTTGCTTACTGTGTTGAACAATATTTGCTCGATAACTGTCTGCGCCGCCCGCACAGCCGTCGCCCATAAAGAGGGCAGGGCTTGAAGAATGTGGGAAATTATGGTGTAAAATAAAGAAATACGGAATAAACTGCAATATAATAGAAAAACTCCTACTGTGTGTGTGACTGTGTGTGTGTGTGACGGTGTGCGTGTGTGTGAGAGAGAGAGAAAGAGAGAGAGAGAGAGAGCGAGCGAGAGAGAGAGAGAGTGATAATAAAAAAATGGCGGACACTTGCAGCCCGCTTCGTGTCTGGCGGGCCGCAATGTTTTCATGCTACAAATAAATTACGAATTTAAATTAAATTCAAATATTCTTGGGTGACAACCACCCCCCGTACCCTTCGACTTGACGGCATACCCTAACCCCGGTGAAGGTGCTACTTTCACATTGTTTCGCTAAAATGACCGGAAAGGATGAGAAAATGATTACCCGGAAGCTTTTTAGGAAATGTTTTGGCATTTTAGCGCACCGGAGCAAAGTTCAGTAGGGGGGTAACCCCCCACCCCCACCCACCTTGGTAAGACGAGGGTTAAATCCTTGAAAAGAGTGTAAGTGTGCGAAATCTTACTTGCAAATTCGAGAGCTTGCGATACACACAATTTGCTCATAATATCCAAACGCAATGGCGGTATTTAAAGGGACACAATGACATGAACAAAATATTCAGACATTATGAAATGCACCCTTACTGAAATTACTTCCACAAATTTGAAAACAATTTTGGTGTTTAAATTTTGTAAAAAAAGGAGGAGTAACTAATATTATTTTTCTAGTAAGCTTCACTTCTCAGCCAAGGATGCTGACATTACTGATCAACATCTTACTACAAGCCTGAGGTACAATATCTGAATCCCGGTCTGAATGCTTTTGAATTGTGTAAAAAAACATGCTAGATACACTGTAAATTCTGGCAGGGATGTCAACACCTTGATATTCCTTGGCAGGAATTTTATTGTTTTTACAGAATGTAAGGATCCAAATTGTTTTCAAATTTGTGGAAGTGATTTAAGTAAGGGGTTCATTTTATTATGCCTGAATATCAAGAAATCCTTAATTTTAACATCGTCATTGTTTTAACGCGTAATCCTTGACAGAAAAAATCTATATTTGCAATATATTATCAAGCATCATTTTCTTATTCCAACCGTAATGTTGGAGAATCAACTTCACTGTTAGGGTAGCTTTTGAATTTTGCTTTATGATTACCGTTAAATAATTTGCACCGACGTGGTTCACTTGCCACACATGGCCAGTTCTTTCATATCCTCCCAAATCTTCGTTGCAGTTTGTATTAATGTATCCATTTTATTCGTTTTGAAGTTTTGCCACTTTGAATGAGGCCTGATCACTATCGTGTGCTTCAGGTGGTATCAAGATGCAAGTGTGAGATTTTGACCACCACTCATGCTCCTGGAGCATGGGTTGTGGCAACCGTTCCAGAGCGGAGCTATTCATTATATTGATTGCTGACCACAATACCAGTAGCGATTTATTCCGTAAATGTGTTCAAGGATTAGAATTGCAAATCTGACGCACTAATCCTCGCTGTTCTTGTGGTTAGGTAGCTTAACCTGATGCAGTAGGTCTCGGGGTCGAATCTCACATACTGTGTGTTCTGTTTTACAATATGTATAGCAAATTTTCAGTTATTTTTTCCGGTTATGAGGGACATATCTTCTGTCCGTCCAAACATGATAAGACGACTTCGTAGCGGCCTTTGCGTAGTTACTGCGGGGCCATTAGCTCCTGGAGCACATGGTGTAGTGTGGTGTCAAAAAAAATACCGCGTCGTATTTAGATGTCGTCATTCGCTTAAACACGTAAAACGAAATGTTTACGAAAAAAATCAGCAGGGACCGGATTCACCGCAAGAGATATTTTAAAATATTTTGACATGAAAGAATCTCGTACACTTTACAGCGAGGAAGGCGGCGGTGTTAGAAGTTTCGAAAGTAGTCATACGGTGTTAGTCGAGCCTGAGAAGACATTTTATAAGGGACAGTCGATCGAGAAATTTTATGGTTCAAGGGCTTTATTAGTGCTAGATCGGGACATAGCTGGATACGCTAGCATTGTTGGACATGTCATAAGTTCACACCTACAGCTATCACCTTCAGAATCCTGCCCCCTGGGTATTCCATTCCTACAGAAGTGTTCTTGTGATTGTGACAACTTAGCTTGCATAATTTGGAAGACATTACAGCGTGGTACTATAGCCCTGTGCATATACTTCCATGTCGCAGCGAGCGAGTAGGCGGGCGCATAAGCCGGCTTTTGACAACCAAAGACAATGTCACATGTGTTATGCATGCTCACACGCAGAAATCCGCTCGCTGACTTTGAGAGATCCTCATGAGGCGAGTGAAAAAAATCCATTGAAGAATACAGAAGTTGCGCCCAAGAAGAAATCCAAATTTTAGCCGTCAAGGAATATTAATTTTTTTTATAGTCCAAAACGGTTGGAGCTGCGAAGCAACTCCCACCTGCAAGGTATTTCGGATTTTTGTCGAAATAACGAGACGCAGGTATGCACCGGTAGATGATGAAGAATGACGATACAGGAGGGCGCCGCGTACGCCGTATCGAACCGATGCTGGCTGGTAAGTTGGTACTGATAGTGCCCCCTCAACCAAGCTCTTCACGAATTTCGATCCGAGTGGAAAAATAATGGTTCTACCCGGCGAGCGCAGTGAAGAAATTGAGAAATCCTGGATCCACCATTGATGTGGGATCAGACTAATATTGAACATAAGAAACAAATCTTAATAGCTCGACTCATGGTTCTGATGTGATCATAGGCAGAGGTGATCCTGGGAACCACAATAGCGGACGAAGAGAAAGGAATTTGCAGCGAGGAAGCGATCGTATGAGGGTCAGGGGAAACGACCCATGACCGCCCAATCAAAGCCCACACATTGAGCTGTGATTTGCCACTCCGTATACATGTATTGCCTGCAATTTCTTTTGATATTTTGGTAAGTGAGTATCTTGGTTAAGAGTGGCTTGTGAATAGGCCCACGGCATTTTTTCTGTCTATCCAGGCACTGTCTTTTCTTTCAAAAAATGTCGGGTGTTTGTTGGAGAATCATGCTGTATATAAGGGATATTTTTGAATTTTAATGTATGAATGGTGGACGAGGTCGAGTTCGTAACACCAATGACCATCTCACAGCAACTTAGCGCCCAAATGGCGTTTGTGTTTCATTTGTGCGGTTCATTTGGGCGAGTTTAAATTTTGGAAAACAAAGGCTCCGTTTTGGTATGTGGCTTCGTATTCAAACAGGAATAAAAGCGCATTATCAGTGTGTAATCTACTCAAGTTTATCTGTGGGATCGCAATGGTACAATACAAAAAGAGAACTTACAAAACCGTCTATAACACGTACAAACCATTGAAGGGTGTCCTTTCAGCTAGGAGATGAGTTTGCAATTTCAAAATCTGACCGGCCCCTTAAATGGTCTTTTTAGATTCCCTGCATCTTTACTGTCTTAAAAATGTACATGTTATTAGGTCACATATCGATATTTTTTAGAAGGATTTATTAATACAAAAAACATGTGCACATGGGTTTTTCTCAACACTTGTGTACGCTGAGTGGCTCTCTCCAGGGAAAGATTAATAAATATTGACCCTTGTTACAAACAAGCATGGATTGCTTCCCTAGTGAGCAAGGCTTACAAGTGAGTTCAGCCCTGCAATCTTCAATGAATCGCCGATCCCAGTGGATAACATTTGAAACAATGGGAAACACACTTCACCAACATCTTAAGCCAAACCAGCTGAGGGAAGACTTCAACTACTTTCCAGAAGTCAGAGGGCCTCTTCGTCTCTGCGGAGCTTTCAACTGTAGAAATACAGCAGGGAGTATCCCCATGCTGTAGAAATACAGCATGGGGATACTCCAAACACTGCAAGAATGGCAAAGCGGGCGCTTGAAGATTGAAGCCAAGACCTCCAACTGCTGTTGATAGTAAGGATCCACCTACTTTATACTCAAGCAGCCAGTCATGGGACATGGCCCTGTCCCGACCTGTCAACAGTCCTCCAGCGACATCCGAGCAGATGCTCCCGAAAGGTCCTCCCTAGATTTCCTTGCTAAGGTCATTGCAATATCATGGTCACACATTTGACATCAAGGCCACGATCTCCAGCCTCTACAAAAGAGAGTAATTCGGAAAAGCCAACTGCGTCCAAGTTCAAAACAAATCACCAGCGAAACTTGTATCCACGCTGCCAAATCGGCTTCATCTAACATAAACGATGCATATTCTGACTTCTGCTCCATGCTCCCCAAGCAGCTAAAACATTCCATTCCAGAGGCAGAAGGAATCCCGACCCCCCTGTTGGGACAGGAATGCGAAGGTTATTACAAAAAGTGTATTGTAATCCAACGCGTATGAGAGATAGGCAAGGGGCAACCAGCTAGATCTGCTTGGCCAAAAAGAAAGGAACCAGATGGGAGGAGGAGATTATCCAATATCAACTTTACCCACTCAAGGTCGCACGGCTGGAACACCATCAACAAGCTCACGGGGCGTAGCTGTCCAGCCTAAGCAGTGTCCTGTCGCTGAAAACTCCATCGCTTCAGTATCTTGTCAAACAATTGGAAAGTGGCAAGGACCACATCCACAGGCGGAAGCCCACTCTCGTGCTGTTAATGTAGAGACTCTGTAAACAGATTCTACAAAGCCTCCACCGTTCAAGCCCAATGTGCCCACATTTCACCTACATGAGGATCAACCGAATCATTAAAGTTTTCAGATGGGAAAGCTCCTGGGCAATGACAACTCCATACAGAATTCTTGAAGAAAATGGCACCCGAAGCGGTGCGATGGCTCTCCAACTCTTTCCTTTATACTTGCAATGGGGAACGTAACTATACCCTCCAGATGGACGACTTCAAAGGTCATTGCAATCCTGAAGCCCAAGGAAACCAGCAAATGGCCCCAAGAGTTACAGACCTCTTCGCTTACATCTCACATCTATAAGCTGCGTGAGCGACTGATACTCTGGCAGGTCATTAATGATACGGTCGAGGCAAATTTACACCGCACCCAAGCTGGATTTGGAAGAGGTAAATCAACAACTAATCAGATAAGCAAACGGACTAGTAATTACTTACGAGAAAGCCGTCCAGAAGGAAGCACGAAGCTTTGGAGTTTCCTAACCAACTGATGCGTTTAGATACACGTCTGGCATCGAGGGTCTTCTATCCTCAAGCCAATCAAAATCTTTCTGATGTCCAAGCTGTTCAAGTTCATATGCTGCTCATCAAGGACAGTATTTCGTCCTGGAGACAATCAAATGGGCAACGCGTAGGAAGCGCAAACTCGGAAAACGGTGTCCACAAGGTTCTGTCCTGCACACAGCTCTTTAACTCTACGTCTCAGATTGCCAAAGGGAGATTGTTCAGAGTACACCTACGTGACGGACACGGAACTTGGAATAGCTGCTGCTTCCTTTGAGGTCCTTAGAAAAAAACAGTGTTGCCGAAAGGACCTAATCACTGTAAAGCCAATTCTCCACCGAGGCACTTGAAACTCAGCAAACCCCAATGGACCGTTGCTCTGTTTCCACCTTGCAAATCGATGAGCAAAAAGGAACTTAACATCACTCTAGCCGGGAGGAAAAAACTGTCACATGATCCATCACCAAAGTAACTGGCGTCAACAAGGACCGAAGCTTACTTTCAATCAACCACAAGGCAGTCGCTGCCAAGGACGGCCGTCTCGGTCATACCCTTAAGAAGGAGGCAGGAACTGGATGGGGTTGCATCTTTTGAAACCGGACATACATTCAACTGGCCTTGGAATAATCCACGGCTGAATACCGCTGCACCGATGGAGTCACCAGTGTACTTCACAAAAGATTGAGTCGGGTGAATGATTTTGCAATGAGACTTGTTGTGGTTGCCTTTTGGGCGACGCCTGTAGAATATCTTCCATTCTGTCTGGCATACTCCTGCAAACCTTGGAGGAAACCTTCAGGGACGATCAAAGCTCGGCCAAGCAATTGTGATGAACTGGTAGACTAATTCCCCCCACCAAACACCCTTTGAGGATCAGAGAATTCACGACTCACTTTGATACCCAATCCATGAACACGCAGGTCACAGTATCCCTAGATCATCCTGGATCAAGGACAGATGGTCTGAGCAAATGGTCATCCTCTACTTTGACCTTAAGCAGTTTGTGGAACAGCCCATCTAGCAAGCCCAAAGGCTGTGAGCTTGATAGGAAAGCTTTGGTCAACCTCAACAGACTAGAACTGGCGTTGGTCGTACTTGGAACTTCCTTCACGGGATTGGAGTTGAACTTTCACCAACTGCGATTGTGGAGCGCCACAAAAAACCATTAGCCCACATTATAGATGATGTGAGGTCTACCAGGTCACCAAGAGGAATTCCAGGGCTGATCAAACGGATGAAGAAAATATCAGCTGGTTAACGCGGATATTCTGAGATTGTGTGTTTTTGTGGACCTTGCACGCATTTTTTTGATTTTATCGAACGAAACGACCGAGTTAATTGGTGACATTAGAATGCGTACATTACCATAGAAAAAACAAAGTGATAACTGGTGTAAGTCTTTTATTTTTCACGTTTTCCCTTTGTTTATTGCCTTTTTTTCTCTAGCTTTTTTGCCTGACATATAACCAGTGGTAACGTAACTTACAACGTGGCATGATGCCGTAGCTACAACGTGAAAAATTGGTCAGAAGTTTGTAATACGTTTTAATTGTATTGTTTTAACCAGTCACAAAAACAAAATAAACGTTTGAAGCTGAGGATTTAAGCTGTTTATTTTACGTTCCCTGCCAATGGGTTTCGTATTGTACAGTTTCCGTACTTACGGGGATGCACGTTGTGAGTTCTAGCTGCCAGTCAAAATCCCTGTTTTTAAAAGGTTTATTTTTAACAGTGTAGAAACATCACGTATTTAAGGGATTGGACTTCTGAAAAATGTTATATCTTGCAATAGACAAACATGAAAAATTACTTTAAGTGTAAATTTGAATGTATTTAGCTTCTCATTTGATTTGCAATCAAGCTTGGGGTTATTTAAGGTCACGCAAAGGTCAATTTTTGCTTGTAACACTCTCTCGGAAATGATCTCTTGAAGAGAAAATTTTTACTATTTGTTTACCATTAAAAGACCACAAAAGCAAAATGCGGTGTCTAGATATATGAATTCTAGCTGCCCAATTGATCAAAAGTGTTTGAGGTTATGGCCGGCCTAAGCAGGGAATGGTTGCCAGCCAAAAACCAATGATTAAAACATACCCTGGCAAGATGGCAATCTGGAACTGATCTATAGACTTTTGGTCCATGAACTCTTGACATCTCCAACATATAAGGAACCCCCATATTGCCACTAAACCCCAAGTCGGGTTTAAAGCATCTTATCTCTCACGCGGCAAGGACGAAGGGAAAAAAACAAAAGAAGGAGGCCAGAAGTAGGTAGCAGCCTTTCTCGCAGAGTTTCATGCAATATTAATTCAAATAGGCATCGGCCTCAAACTTTTGCTCATAGAATGTGAATTAACAGATTGGAAATAGGGCCTCCAACAAGTTACCCCTAAGGTACACTTGCCTAACCCCCCTCCCCCCCTCCCCGTTCTGACAGGATTTAAATTACAATAGTGGTTGCGCAAACTGTATTGGGTTGCCGGCAAATAACAAAGTGATGTTCAATTACATTGACGCATTCTTCACTAACCAAGTTTCACAATTCCATAATAAAAGAGCCTAGGCAAAATATCTGACCAGAAAATAAAAAAGGCCGGAACCCGATTCCATTATTAAACAAAGCATAAAAATCAAAATTCATGACAAACAAGGACGCCTCCGTTGTTAAGATTAGCCACTTTCAGGGGTTATTTACAACAATTTCCAATCCAATAGAGTTAACAATGTGTACTTCTGATTGAAAATAGAGGAGCGCGATTTGTTACTTTTTGAATGAAATTGTTTATAGTGGCATTAACAACCAAAAAATAATCAAATAGTGACATATAAACCGCACTGCCGTCATACAACCAATTCGCAAATAAAACAACACTCCGAATGAAATTGATTTGTGAATGTGACTCTAGATAGAGCACGTGTGGAAAGTGAAAAAATGCAGGACTCGTGAACATTAGACCGATGAAATCTAGAGTCGAGCCCATCATCATGCATTTACATAAACTAGTGTGTATTATAAATACATTTGGCACTTATAATGCTAATATAATTATATTACTTTACTTTTTATAACGTTTTTATTGGCTATTTAACTTGTACTTGCAGTGATCGTAAATTATTCTGTGATGAATAACATTTGAGTGATTGATTGATGGATTGTGGCCACAGTGAAAGTATTTCTGGGCGAGCGATACCTAACAAAAATGCTCGTCGAACCAAGTGAAATTCTGGAGAGGCTGAAAATGGGGGACTATTACAGAGTATGCTGATAGGCCTGCATTTGTAAGTCATGACTTTGAGCAGTAACCTAATTGAAGCGAAATGATTGTGACCGATTTCTTGAAGGCGGCGCGCGTAATTAATAAATAATTGCCACCGCCGCTATGAGCTGGTTTACGGGGATGTATTTAGCGCCAAATAAAAATTTGGAAATGTTATAATTATATTTAGAAATCAACCAAAAGAAGGGGAATTTAGTCCAAAATGCAAAGCACTTAATGTATATGGAGCTAAAAGCATTTTAAAATTGTGCTGGACAACAAATTTTATTGACCGCGTTTAAAAATGGCCTTTAATTGAGCTTAAATTAATATAGAGGGAGGAAACTAACCGGGCCACCAATAGAAAAATCTAGCCGCGAGTAATGACGGACAACGGCCCTTTTCCAGACTGGCGAGAACAAAGTTTAAGGGGTAGGCAAGAAATTCAAACATGTGCCCGTGTGAATGGGTGTCTATGCCCCCAACTAACCAGTAGTTTACCATTAAGGCTTGTACACAACGGTTTCAGCACTGCAACCCAAATGCCAAAACGATTCGTTAAAAGCCACGGTTAATCTTTACAGGCATAAACATGGTGGGTAAGGACACTCACTCATATGGGACACACAAGTTCCTGCACCGGCTTTCAGGGCAAAAACAGCAAGAAATTAAGCATTAATAAAATAAAGATCGTCAAAAAGAAAATACACACAACCTGCGATAAGTTAAAGGGATGTCAGCGTAGCCCGTTGAAGACTTTGAATTGAATCCCGAAAGTGCGGATTACGCGCAATACCAGAACAGAAACTGCGAATAGAACCCGATGGAGGAGATTCGAACCCAGCGCTATGGCTATAGACAGATATCCACTCACATTTCACAAGGCTCTAAGACATTCCATAAAGCCTAAAGTCAACAAAAACGACGACCCTTAGTAATCGAGTTATAGGTTGAAAGCGATATAAGCTAATGGCGGATAAGGACCATGGGGTACGATACCTGAGAAACATGGCCTGCGCAGCGCTTAAAAGCGGTAACTACAGCACTTCTAAATAAACTGTAAAACAAAAAACACCTGAAGCAAAAAACTGACCTCAAATGATTTCAAATGAAGGGGTAAGGAACTTCGAAGTCAAAGGGTAAAAAAAAGTGCAATTAAAAAGAAAATTGGCTGAACAGAATACAACCCAATTACAACACCAACAAAAGTGAAACACACCACGGACAGTCGAAGCTCGTAAAACCATAATTTAGCAACGGATTACTTGCATGAAAGGAAACAACTTGTAAAAAATTTCACATATCTACTGAAGAGGCCAAAAAGGGACTGCACCTAAAACTGACGAGGAGACTACAAAAACTAACAAATAGAAACAATGAAAATAACTCAGGCTGAATCAATACCTGAATTGAAAGCAAAAAACGTTGAAAACGCAAATTTTTGATAAAGAAACAAAATGGAAATTATTGAAATAAAAATTTGAATATCATTAGGTTTTTAAATAATTCTCAATTTAAAAAAAACCCACAAATGACAATGGAGATTTGCTATCACGATATTTATCAGATGGTCAAATGATGCTCTTGACATTAAATTTAACATAATCAACGCCTTAAAACCTAACCAATCCACTAAGGCACCACGGAAGCGAATTAAACTGGGTGGGTTTCGATGACACAAGCTAACCATTAAAACCACCTTTGCAACGCAATTCTATAGATATAGGTTTAATTATCGACCAAGCGTGGATTAAACGTAGCAACAAGGAGGACTTTACCTGACAATTTTTTTTTGAAAAACCCGGACTTCAAATGTTGAAAACAACCCTATAGGACCAAATGTGGAGAATTTACACTTAAGGTTGAACAAGAAACAAAACAAAATAATTTCGACCACCGGTTTAAAGAAGTATTTGTGTATGGAGATTTGAAATTCTGGTTGGCAAAATATCAACATATTTATACTAAAACATTTCTTAACAGGGACGCCAAACCTAAAGGACAAGTGACGCCGAGACCACAGGCACCTAAAGGGGGGGGGCTACACTATAATGGAAATTAGACCACAACCGGGTTACATCACAAGCGAACCAAAGAGTACCCAAGTTCTTAAGCTCAAAGAAGACATACTGGCCCACACACACACCACACACCCCAACACACACGCGCGCGTGCCCACTTAAAATTATTGAGTTCTTATAGACCCCGAGGACAAAAATGAGCAATAAAAATCACAAACTTTTAACAGTCGAGGGCTCTTAGGCCTACTTGCATTGTTTACAAACAAATTCAGATAATTCAGTGAGAGTTGGACATCAAAAGAGGTGCATCAGTTACTATAGACTGAATAGATATTGTTGGGACTTGAACGAACCACCAGCCGGTGTAGCATATGTGGGGAACGGGGGAAAAAAAACAAACCTATCAAGCGAGTTGCGTAATTGTTCAAAGCATGCGTGAATCTCAGGTATGTCCTTGAAGCGCAAATGAGGGGTGGGGTTATCCGCGTCCAACTGAAAGTAATCCCGCGTAGTAACTCAACACAAGTGATAGTTCAACAAGCTAATTAATTTCAAGGGCAATTAAAGCACGAAACACGACACAAGCATCGCAACAACAGCTTAACGAGGATTGAGGTAAACAAAGAGGTGTGAAAGAGCACGTGTTGAGTGACCATGACTCAATGAGCTGATGATGAGATGAAACGAAGTGTCAAAATGATGAATACGTTGATTGACCGATATACATGGAGTAATGTTTTAAAGCAGTATTAATATATGGACAATTACAGGTTGCAACACTTGAACAGAGAAGAGAGAAAGAGAGAATTAACAGTATGAAGAAAGGAAGAATCATATTAACGTTTGGCGAAAAGAAAAATCGAACTTGTTTCTATACAAGATGTTTGAATTCTATCGGACTGAAAACCCCAACAGTGTTAAAGTGGGCAACACCATTAGATAGAAGGCGTTACCTGAAAATACATGTTCCATATCAAGGTTGTTGTGAGTAGGTCTGCACGGCAAGGTTAAACGCTAACTTCCAAAAATTAACTCGACAGTATTCGGCCATTAGTAGATCTGGAATATTAATGAAAGCAAAATTGATCTCGCAAAAATCCAAGGAAGTTTACCGTTTAAATGTGCAGAAATTGCGACGGAAATAGGCATGATGGATGAGCACCGGCATTGTAATAAGTCTGTCAATCGCTATCAAACGCTACTTCTATAGCTTCCCTCAACGGTATCCAGGCTTTAGATAGATCCTGGGATTACAAATGAAGCACAGCTTGAATCTGCAGAAAATCCACGAAAGTTTAACGGTTTGAATGCATGTTCTGAGAGGGAACAATAGGCATGGATGGGACACCGGAAAACTATAGTTTACCGCATACGGAAGAACACAAAGGTGGTTTTGTTAAATAAAACATGCATCCCATTTGCGATTTGGCTCCGCACAATGTTTCTGACATCTGTAAGCACACTGGAGCAAAACACATAAACACAGTTACATGAATTCCGACGCCACCTTACATTCAATGCGTTATTCGAAGCGAGTTACAAATCCGCAACACAAATAAATCGCTGGACTATATCAGATGAAGAAGGATTACTGATGTATTATAGTCGATTCGCGTTGATACGTTGCCCCCCCCTGGAGTTTTGGACCCTATTCAATTAAGTCGGACAGGGGTCAAACCTAGCCTCTACCGGGAAAATGAAAGACCCTTCAAGCACGTGAAACACCGGATTATCTTGGAGGGACATTTAACTCACTTCATCTGCCACTGAATACAATTTCATCTCATGTATGGAAACGCATTACTATGATATATTAGGTTTTAAAATTGCTCACAATAAAATGTTAACAGAAAGTCCCGACGCCTAAGGGAAGTTTCACCTCCGCAAGAATGGGGACGGGTGTACCATTCAGATGAATCGAGTATATTCCTTTATTACAACAGTATTACGACTTCCAATTTAAGAGTTATTCGGCCTTAGAACTCCATGTGATGAGCACAATGTCCAGCCGAAGTAAATGATGATGACGCAGGTTAAAAGAAAATACACTATGAGAGTAAATTTCTTCTTTAATAATCCGAGTATGACTGGTGATCTTGTATGAAATCCGAATCCTAACGATCCACGTAGAAAGTTCAACGTAACTATGATTTCAATGTGATCTTGAAGAGCGGAATAAAAACCTGACATGCATGGACAAAGGAGCCAAAGCCAAGTTGTAGATCTGGGCGCGACGGGCATAAACAAAAAAAAACAGCCAAAAACAAGCACAACGTCACACGAGACGCCGGATGATTGGTTAACAAGAGCAACGAGCAAAATGGAAAAACACCGTGTCGAGGATAAGTGGATTGATGCAACCGCAGGTGGTTCCATTAAATCGATTTGGACATTTTTTGAAGAGCGCCCCCAAGTTTCAAAATTTGATATTTTTGCACAGTTACTTGGTAATTGTCTAGGCAACTATTACTGCGAACGAGAATGCTAAAACTGCGTATTGATCACAAAAGAGCGATTTTGTAATCGAATTGGGATCCCAGATTGGACTTATCGGCAGCGCTGGAAATGCTCGTTATGTCCGTCCATGGATGAAATAATGTCACCTCGAGGGAAAAATACCGCTAATGGACTTGCCCGAATATTAAAAAAACAATGGATTGGCCGAGACACGTAATGTCGCTATTTCCCGGCTATTTCACATGGAAGGCCATTTCCAGCAAGCCGTGCATTATTATCGGGATTCCCCGATAATCATTATCTAGTACAAAAATTCCTTGTTATGTGAAACATTGAAAAAAGATTGGGGGCCGCCCTTCAAAAAACAATTGTGCAAATTGATTTAATCGCGCGCTTCACGTTAGCGTTGCACATCGTTCCGTACATACCCATACAACGCTACGTGCCATCGTGTATGGAGAAGCAAAAACAGGATGGGTGCGCAGCGGATTCGATGTGGAATAAGCAAATCCAGAATCAAAACAGCACTTATTGAAATCTTTACCTTTTATGTCGTTCTAAATTATATGAATATTATACGATGCACAATTGTCCTTGACTGATTTTCCTTTTCAAGGTTAAAATCTAATGATTTTGAAATGGTGATTTCTCAACAGTACAAAAGTCCCAACGTACGCTGGTGACTGCGCCTTGTATGGCTCAGACTATCCACTTGTGAAGTGATGAGAGGACCAAAGTCGCCGGGAACAAGTGTAATCCCAACATAGCCAGGCCTGAAATTTTCGGTCATTTTGGGCCCGTTTAGGGTCACCATTTCACGGATGTAAGCATGAGCTGTGCACCGTTTGTATTTTTAAAATTGAGCTTGTAGGGATGCTAAGCCATCAAAGGTTTCATATATGCACGGATTTCATGTCATAGAAGACTGTAAGTATACCAAAATTATTGACTTTGTGGCACATTTTGGTGGACAGTGGATCCCGGTTTTATGAATTAACTGCCTCCATCTCGTACTCACCTAATGCTCCTGGTTCTAGCTACTACTAGGTCGGCCCACCAAGAGGTCTTGGACGGCAACATTCTCTGCTTGACCAACATATTTTTCAAATAGGCTTGTTGGAAGGTGGAAGCAGAACTCCAACTGACGTTGGTCGGGAAATTGCAGAAGACTAAGCTCTCGGATGGGTTCTAACTCCTCCGACACCAAGAATTGAAAGACCAGTAGCAAACCCCACTCTGGAACAAGGCTACGAACCAGGGAACGCGTCGTGAACATATCCTTTACAAGAGGTGCCCAAGCTCTTTTGGGTCTGACCTATGGCTTTTAGGTAACCCCGGAGAGTTATGACCCTTTCCTCCCTTGAAAGACTTCGGTGAAGAAGCCTACAGTTGCACAAATGGGATTGATCTTTGTTGGCACACTATGCATGGTAACGGCGGAGTCGAGATCAGAATCAAAAGATACTCTTGTCGACTTCGGCTTTGCCTGAGCAGCGAGCGTGGCAGCTTGTTCAGAAAGTCTCACCTGAGTATACAGTCTGCGTAAATGCACCAGACAGACGGGTTCAGGGCGTCTATGGTGTAATCTGGTACCGTGGGTCGGCCGAAGGACCTCTTACCAGAGCCCTCACTATGGGAAGCCGAATTGGTTCCCTCTCAAGCAGAACTAGCAGTCTGGGAAACCACAGCTGCAGTGGCCACAATGGGGCTACTAGCATGGCCAGGCAATCCTGGGAGAGAGCCACTTTCTCGAGAACTCTCGGGACCATGGCGACTGGGGAAAAGCATTAGCTATCAGTCCCAACCAGTATGCCGCCATGACATCCCTTCTTCGCCCGGGGATCTGGGTCCCAAGAGTAATATGCCAGAAGGTGATGATTCACGGCTGTGGACGGTCCACCTTCTGGAAGATTATGCGGCAAACCGCCGGCACTCCACCGAGGACCCTCGGACCTTCTGCTGTGTCTGGGATTGGGGACCTTCCAAGGAGAGAGCGTCGGCCAGCAAATTTTCCACTCCCATAACATAGGAGGCGATCAGTAGGATGTCCCAATTTCGAAACCACCCGAGCAGCCGAAAAAGGACTCCTGACATCCCTTGTTTATATATCGTCGGGCGTATTACATAGTGACGGATGTTAAACAAAATACGAATTTTTGTTTCTGAGAAAATCGCATTTGAAAAATCGCGAACTCTAGAGGGTCCGTACACATCTCCATATACGAATCAAACAATCAAATCCGATTAAGAAACGAAATTAACAACTGGAAATTATTTTAGCTAATATTCATGAATTATTACTTGATAAAATGGATGTAATACATTGGAAAAGTTAACCACTACATCCGTCACACCAAAAAATACGCAAATCGGTGATTATGTTCAAGACATAGTGACGGATGTTGAATTTTCCCTATACTAAAGCGTTATTCAGCATCCGTCATTATGGAAACGACAATCGGCGTTTTCTGAACATCCGCCATAACCAACATCCGTCATCGCGAATCTGCTCAATTTGGTTTATTACATAATGACGGATGTTGAGTGAATTGCCGCGATTCACCGCTTTGAACTGTAAAATAATATAGATTTCTACTAATATCGATATTTATAAATTAATGACATTTAGCTTGTGTCAGTTATAAATTTAAGATGCGAATATTTACTTATAAAGGTATTTAAAAAGCCTTGGTGCGAAATCAAGTATACACTTCTTTGACAGAGGGTTCAACATCCGTCACTATGTAAAACACCAAAGTCTCTGTTATGCAACATACGCCAAAATTGCCAATTTCTAATTAAGATTATTAATTAATGAAGTGCTTGCAAGATTCGACACTTGGCATGTTTGAAGATTTAGGTATTTAGTACAATATCCCTTAATTTCGTAAAAATGATAAAAATTCAACATCCGTCACTATGTAATACACCCGACGATATGTCACCACATATTTTCTCAGCAGACAAGAGCCACCTTCCCTCTTGACCAAACCAAAGGTAGTCGGCGCCATTACGGCAGAAAGACAGCCCACAGGTCGATGACGATTGTCCATCTCGATAACGATTGTCCATCCCCTTCTCAAAAATTCGTCTATCTTGACCACATGGGTGAAGGTTTTGGGAGCCATCTAGAATTGAGAGAACGAAACGGAGAAGAATTGCATACTGGAACGTGAAAGTAAGCGTATATGTTAAATACAGTGTAGCGCTCCTCCAACAGCCTTTCTGAAAAACCTTCACGACCGCAGGTAATATTTCTATATGGAAATGCTGGAGGCCACTTGTACCTGTTCAGAGGCTTGAGGATATGTCTCCATTACCCCGACTTCTTTGCAGTGAGGAATAAAGTAGAATAGAAACCATTCTAAACCGGAAATGACAGTCGTATATTACTGGTCCCTTGGCAACTAACGAGGAAAACTCTGGAATGGGAATAGGGTCTGACTGCTCCCTGGAATGGGACAGGCGGTGAACTCAAGACGGTTCCCCGATGAGACCACTCCTGCGATTAAATATTTGTGTTGTCTTGTCTAGTGACTAAGATATACTATATTTATATATTCCTTAAAATTCAATTTTTAGCATTTCATTGCCATTCAGTCCCTAAATGTTCTCTGTGCTGTAGGTAGCAGCTTTGAGGTCTGTTTATCGGACACAGCTGGTAGCCTCGTGGATAGGGCATCCGCATTTGTGATCGGAAGGTCGCGGGTTCGATTTTCCTGCTAGGGTTGCTTTGGTGCTTGTCATTACCTGTTATAAAAAAAAGTGATTTGTCACATATCTGGGTGCGTAAAAGCTGTTAATTTCTCTGATTTCATGCATCATTCATTGATCCCAATGTGTGCTTGTTCTAGTACATAATGCATGACCCTCATACCTTCTATAGGAACGACCCCCAATTGGCATACCGTGACCCTAAATAACCCAAATCTGGAATGCAATCAAATTAGCAGCTTAAATTTTGTTTCTATGCTGATTTGAACCAAAATACGGATTTTTTTGCAAATTATTAATTTCTCATCACTGTGTTGCCATAGCAACTGGTCTGCTGCTCATATAATATTATATCATCAAAATGATGTCAAAGAAGCAGAGGTAAGGGTACTAGCTAACTGAAAAACATGGTTAAGAAAATCATAGTCTATCAATAATTAACTTGTTTCTCGTTTATGTAAACATCACAAAATCCAATTTTCCAATTTTAAGAGGGTGTTGTCATGGTATTGATGATGATTTGGCATAACCATAACCTTAGAGGTCCCAGATCGTAATTGCAATAACTGGACAGCTAAAACTGCATACCTCTTACACCTAGATTTTGATTTTATGTTTTCTATTTACAATGATATATAGGTTTTTCCTCAAAAATCCAATTTTTTAGAGGGCATTGCCATGGCCTAATGACCCAGGTCGTGACTGCAATCAACTGGACATCTCAAAATACATATATCTAGACACTTGAATGTTGGTGTTTTTATGTTTTTTATTTGCAAAGATATGACATTTTCGAAAATTCAAAGTTTTCATTAGTTGGGGGGGGGTCTAGGTGACCCATAGCCTAAACATCCGATTCCTGTAAATTTGGTACCGCACGATAGCTTGGAGTTTCTCCTTTCCATTGGTATTAAATTAAGTATTAACATCCCCATTATGACGTCAATATGACGTCATATGTTGAAGTATGAAAATACTGAATATAGGGCGGAAAATTGATATTTCGCAATTTTAGAGACTCAAAAACATTATAGCACCTAAGTAGAGGCAGAAGTATGAAAATACTGAATATAGGGCGGAAAATTGATATTTCGCAATTTTAGAGACTCAAAAACATTATAGCACCCAAGTAGAGGCAAAAACCGCATGAAAATCGGATATTCCTAACTTTTTTGGCGAAAAATTGAATTTTTCCCTATTTCACACACTGACCTCTGTACATTGATAGCGGGCGGCGATTGTCCTCCATTTTGAAAAGGTCAAAAAGCCGTCGTCACTGCATTACTTTCAATGGCACTTGTACGTCAAATTTCAAATTTACTCAAAGTAAGGGAAAATTAAGAGTTTTTTTTCACACAAAGGAATTTCGTTATTTTCAAACAGAACATTAATGAACAAATAAAGAGAAATTTCCTTAAAAATAAACAAATAAACTAAGGAAACACCAAATACGCATTTATATTATGTTATAACCTGCTCTGCTATAATTTATTTGCTGCATTTATTTATTTGTTATTTCACATTTCCTCAGTTTATTTCATTATTTTTTTCGGAAATTTCTTTTTATTTGTTCATTAATGATATGTTTTGAATTTAACAAAATTCCTTTGTGTGAAAAAACTTTTCCCCCTTATTTTGAGTAAATTGCAAATTTATACGTACAAGTGCCATTGAAAGTAGTGCAGCAACGACGGCTTTTTGCATTTGCACTCGTTAAAATGGCTGCTGGGGAAGTTCCGGTTGTATCAATCGCCGACTATTCAATTACGTACGAGCCCGCTATCCATGTATAGATGTAATGAATTCACACTGTGTGTCTTTGGAAATCAACAGTTTTGCTGACATGCGAACTTTATGACGTCACTCTGAGGTAATAGGCACGGTGGTACTCGTGTTGGTATCAATGGAAAGAGGAGGACCACCATAGCTATCAAAACCAAGTGTCTGTGATATTATTGTGTTGTGCTAGGCATGCTGGTACTTCTCTCCCGAAAAAAGGGGGGGAGCACCCATCACTTTGGGATATTTGTTTTTTGATGAAATGGAGCTTTAAATGTCAATTGACAATTACATTAAATAATTTGGCACCAAAAAGGGTTTTTAGTAAGCCGGAGAAAAATCTGAAGGGGGGGTGGTGGTGGTTATCATCCCCCATTCGTTAGACGAGGGTTAAAATCAGGCAGTGTGACTTTTAAAAGGAGAATTTAAGCACTTTTAAAGCATTTTTACATGCAGCATAGTTGAACTCAGCTCCCTCGAAATGTCCTAAATCAGTTCTCAGATCGTGTAGTATGTCTGTGTGGGGTTCGACATTATTTTGAGCCCTTTTGGCTTAATGGCTCTCCAAATAAGTTTTCATGCTATAAAAATAACCCTTTATATTAATCATATCAATACAGAGTGTTTAAAGTTCTAACTGTGTTTATCTCACTGGTTTGTATTTTTAATCACTTCTTTAAAAAGTAACCCAAAGTGGATCTTTTTTACTTGTTACTATATAATAACATTATTCGTCCCCAATATGAAATGCGTTGCAGTTAGTTAGAATAGCTAAATATTAATGCGTGTATTTATTTTGTCTTCTTACCATAATTAAAAGAAAGAAATGATTCTATTCGGTTAAATACACTCTAACTAGAATACACACATCCCCATGTCGATCATGCCAACTTCCACATGCTTTTAGTATTCCCTTTTCTTTATTCCCATACAGTTTATGGCAAAGAATTTCGGGGAGGATCTGAATACGTATTTGCTGTTCCATTGACAATTAACCGGAGTTATCCACCCCGTGTTTTGATCACAACTTGCTCACGGGACCCCGTCTATATTTCCCTGACCATTCCTGGCTTGGGATTTGAGGTTGCTACCACTTTTACTAGAATGAAAAATATTAAGCTACCTGTTGCTGCTCGCATTACTGGAAATGGCAAATATTACAAGACTGTCATCGTGAAATCATCAAGTGATGTATCGGTTACATGTTTTGATAACGAATATGGACAGGGCGATGGGTTTCTGGTTCTTCCCACTTCTAATCTCGGTACTGAATACTATGTTGTTACATATGTTCCCTACGACTCATCATACCCATCATTCTTTGTTGTGTCTGCTCTCGATCATGAGACCTCCGTTAACTTTATCACCAAAGCAGGAAGTGAACATGTAATCGATCTACTACCGTTTGAGACCTATCGCTTTGAGGGGTCTGGAAATGAAGACATAACAGGAACACATATTCGTTCTACAAGACCCGTGTCTATGACCAGTGGAGTCAGTACAGAAGTTCCTGTAGGCGTTTACTGTGAAGATGGTTTGCTAGCTAGCATTCCACCTGTTGAGAAATTTGGCTATCAGTTTGTGTTAGCACCTTTTATGGGAAAGTCGTGCGGCTACCGATATCGTGTCCTGTCAGCAAACCAAACTACAACACTTACCATTTCAAATATCGGTACAGTCGAGTTGCAAGCAAGGGACTACTACGAGCGTGATGTCACGGGACAAACAATGATCACGATTACGTCTGACTTTCCAGTATTAGTTGTACAATACATGAAGGGATTTGGTGCTTGTAATTTCCGCGGTAATCCGTCAATGATAGTTGTACCACCTATGGACTCATATTATAACAATGTGAGATTCCCTGTCTTTAATACGAGAAGGTTCATTTCTAAGGAATATTTTATTCACGTCATAACGAATTGCAGTTACGTGGATGGACTTATGTTCGATGACACGACACCAATGACAGACTGGGATCAGCTGACTACTGATGACCAATCGATGTGTAGTATTCGCGGTAAAGTATCAACGGGTTTTCATAGTGTAGGACACACGGATCCTTTGGCAACATTCACAGTTACTGTCTACATGATGGGTCTACAAGCTACATCTTATGCTTACCTAGCTGGAATTGCCTATGCAGGTAAGTATTGATTAGGCCTCGAAAAATAAAAACGCAGAATAAAAATCTGAAAATTCGGTATAATAACACCATTATTAAGTATTAACAAGTATTATTTTTCCAGACCACAACAATATTGATAAATGTTGTATTTGGTTTCTCTCAACAAGATCACAATCACTTTAAGTTTTCGGGTGGGGGTGAATTAATTGTACTTCAATGCGGATCCTGCGTTCATGTACACTGTAAATGAAGTGTTTAGAAAGTATGGACAAAAACATGTTTTGATCATGTTTAAATCCTAAACATGTTTAGAGTTTAAAACATTAGAAAAATGTATAAATCCTAAACATTTAGGCTTTAAACATAGGCTAAACATGTTTTTGTCCATACTTTCTAAACACTTCATTTACAGTGTTATGTATAACCTTCAACTATTGTACCCTGAGGCGACGAAAAAAGAAAACCCTGTTTTACGGGCGAGCGGACCTTTTGAGTAGGGTCGGTCGGTTGGGCGAATTTTTTCTTTTTTAAATTTGTTTTCTTTTCTGGAGCTTATAACTCCATAGGGGTAAGTCAGAGATAGCGCAAACTATACATTGTTTTGCTCCTTATGATCATACAAACAATTTGGTATGCAATTCAACAACATCGAACCACTTTTCAATTTTGACCCCTGTATAATCTTTTGCGGGCCCCTAGCTCGCTTAAGCTACCCCTACAGAATGGCCATCATACATTTTTGTGTACGTCATAGTGCTAGGAACCCACAGTATCAGTGCCTCTTTGCCCCCCCAGGTGATACCAATAAGGCTACATTTGATGGTCTGGCTCATCCACTAATACACTTAATCCTCGTCTACCTGAGCCATATTTTGTAACACAACTCCCAAAGGGATGGAGGGGTGGTTACCACCCCCTTGTGATTTAATGTTACTGAACATCCGATTCCTGTAATTTGGTACCACAGGATAGCGTAGAGTTTCTTCTTTCCATTGGTATCAAAACAAGTACCAACATCCCCATTATACGCCACATGACGTATATGACGGAAAGTATGAACATACTGAATATAGGGTATAAAGATGATATTTCGCATTTTTAGCGACTCAAAAACATTATTATAGCACTAAAATGCTCTCATCAAGTAGAGCCAAAATCCGCATGAAAATTGGATATTCCTAACTTTTTTGGCGAATTTTCATCTATTCCACACTGTGTGTTTATGGAAATTGACAGTTTTGCTTGCTACACAGGCAACTTTATGACGACGTCATTGTGACGTAATACTAGGCATGTTGGTACTTATTTTGGTATCATTGGAAAGAAGAGGACCATAGCTATCTGTTGGTGTCAAAATCAAGTGTCTGTTATATTCCTGTGTTGTGCTAGGCATGTTGGTACTTCTCTCCCGAAAAGAGGGGGGTGTGGGTGCCACCCCTATCCATCACTTTGGGATCACCCTGAATCATACCTATACACCGGTGGATGTTTGTTTTTGAATGAAAGGAGCGGAAAATGTCAATTGACAATTATATTAAATAATTTGGCACCACAAAGGGGATTTTAGCAAGCCGGGGAAAATCTGAAGGGGTAATCATCCCCTTCGGTATACGAGGGTTAAGGATTATTTGCTGCCAGCCTGAATTGTGTATTTTCTATATACATTAAACCTTCATGTTGGGTTCAAGTCACAGTGCTAGGGAATCAAACGTACAATTTCATGGCCGTAATTTTTAGCCACAGTGTCAAATTCATATTTTTTAGCTCGTGGTTGATTTTGCTTGATGACATTGTAGAGCTCTTTTTCCGTATACTTGGCGGGAAATGTGATATTCGGCTTTTCAACCATTCTGGCATTTCTGAGTTTTTGGCTATTCAGGGGCGGATCCAGGATTTGAAAAACGTCAAAATTACCGGGGGCTGAAGGCTGAAACTTGTCCAAAATGGGCTGATTTTGCAAGATTTTGCAATTACCGGAAGGCGCGCGCCCCCTCCGCCCCTCCCTAGATCCGCGCCTGCTATTGGATGTCGGAAGTTTGTCAGCTTTGACGCTATGATAGCTTGCATTATCCATTATGATAATGGACTCTTTGGGTATGTTTGGTGTTTCCGTGCATTCTGTTGGAAACACATTTTCCCAGTGTTACAGGCCCCAAAGAGTTAGCAATGATTTATGATTTATTTCACTTTGAATGAGTTAAACTTATTAATTGGCATATAAAATATTATAAATTAATCTAAGTAACATAATATAAAAATATACCTGGTTTGTGTGCATATCTGGTGTGTGTAGAGTCTAGGAGATCAGCCCAAGGTAATATGAGTCTGACCATAGGTGGCGCACTGCTGCATAATTACACAGTAGGTAGCTGCTATGAGAACCCAAATCCATACAGAGCATGTGGAATGGTAGAGGCGTTTCCAGTGGAATCCAGGCTCATGATGTAATGTACTATATTTAGCACATGACTCATATAGAGAGGACTAGATCCTTCTACAATTGTTTGAGAGGCTATATAAAGCCCTAGTGAGAGAAGACGAGGCAGAGTATCATAACATCATTACTCCAAGTATAGTGACATCCAGTTGCTCCAAGTTGATAGTGACAGTAAACACTGTCTTCCGACTCTTCCGTAGTGGACGTTGTCATAGTTGTCTCAGCTCCAATAGTTTTCATCCGATTGTGTAGCCATCTTCAGTTTCAGTATTTTGTGGCCTCTGAGTTATTCAAGGATAAACAAGCTACAGCACTTTTGGACTTTATGTTTAGTCGACCTCCGAGCTTCGGGAGTCATTAGGATCTGGTTTTCTTCAGTAAGGACAAGTCGTCCGTGGACACGTCCCACTACTGGATAGTGAAGTTTTACGCTGGATTATTCGCCAGGACTGTTTAGTCCATTGGCTGCCATCATCATATTTTCCGTTCGTTGCACCCAATTAGTGATTGATTTCCCATATATCACCTTAAAGGGAATGTCCCCCTGACTAGCATTAGGTATGTTTCCGCCCCGAAAAGCTGCACGTTAGCGTGTCCTGACCATTTCAAAATGGCTGCCATTGTTTTATGTAAAACCGCCATTATAATTTCATTACAGATAGACATTTTATCAACGACTACACGAAACCAAGTTTTTTAACTGCCTGAAGGGGGCTTAAACATCTTGGCGTCCAAGTGGGCTGCCGCAAGGAGGCATATTTTGCTAAATGAACTTAAAATGACAAATTGTTGACATAAGAACCTGGGTGATATTTTGGGAGCTCCAAAAATAATTCATGGCATTTATATTTTACGTACAGACTTGTTTTTAAAGATGGCGGTGATTATATTCGCTCTAGGGTACGTAAATCAGGAAGAGAACAGCCCTACCCATCTTTTCGACGTTATTAAACAACACTTTCTAATAATGACCCTAAATCATTTCCAAGATGTACAAAATATTAAAGTGGGGTATTGACTTGTCCTAGAGAATGCCGTTACTATAGCTGGTTACACTTGGGCCATATAACATAGTTTAAACTGACTATATAATAGTTCATAGTAAGAACAATTACATATCAACCTGATAAATGAAAATCAAATATTGGTTGTGGACTGTATTTAAGGCCTACTCAGTGACGTCATAGGTTGTTTCCCATTAAAAAATAAACATATTCTTATGAAGAAGTGAAAAGAAAAATTGTCTATATGGTAGAAAGGAAAATTTCACTATGTTTGACCAGTTTCTTTCGAGCCATCAAGTGCTATCTTTGTTTCTGACGTGTACCACAGGCTCTCCCTCCTCGTCCACGCCTAGATCAGCTTCCTTCCCCGTCAACAAGTGTTTAGTGGTCTGCAATTAATTCAGAATACTAGAGAAGTCGGCAAAAATGTTATCAATAGTTTTTTCGTTATGGTTCTTATTATGTCCAAAAAGATGTACAGGGGTGTTTTTCTTCTTGTTTATGTCCCCGAGCGCTTAACCGCCGCAGCATGAGTTATGATATGTCCGCAATACCAAATTCATTGAACTCTCTTTTTGTAGACTTCTCAAAAAAAAAAAATAAATTACTCGCATTCTTACCCTGTCATCTATTTGCACTTTTTAGTAATTTAAACAACTTGCCGGCCTCCGTCCGGCGGCCATCTTGGACACTAAATGTTGACCCACTTCAGAAGTAAAACTTTATTTCGTTCAGTCCTGGATTAAATTCCTGTCTATATGACAATACCATAGCAGTTTGTTCATAAAACAATGGTGGCCATTTTGAAACAGGCAGTACGCTCTAAATGTGCAACTTCCAGGGCGGAAACTTACCTAATCCTAGTCAGGTGACCACCCCTTCAAGGGTGATATATTGGAAAATTATCACAGGTGGTGCAAACCAACTCGAATTTTAAGCCTGTACGAAACGTGGCTTACGGACTAGTTTGTAAGTTCTGCATTATTTATATATCGATTCCCCCGGTCCATTTTGGCACCATGGGTAGGTGGGAAGAGTGAAACCTTCATTGCTACACCATGTTTATGTACAGTATGTTGGGATCATCCCTGAGTGGATTAGAAATCAAAGTGGTGGCAATTTTTTTATATGGGCCAAAAATGTCGAAATTGACCCCAATAAGCTAAAAAATTGTAGAATGGTATATTTAATTCCAACTTCATATTAATGTATATTTAATTTTTCGGCGGCTCTATTGCCGTGATTCAATAAAATTTGCATCTTGGAATCTTGAGATCTGACCCAGAAAGGGTACAATGTAATGCCCAATGAGTAAAAATCAGAGAGATGGGGATGTATTTTAAATTTATTCAAACTTAAACTAGTATTTATTTTCCCCAATCTATAGAAGAAGAATTCAGAAATTGGAGTTTAAAACTTGGTCAAATTTGACCCAGACGGGTAAAAAAGGGCTTAAAATTGACCCAAATAAAATAAAAAACTTAAAAAAAGCAAAAAATAAAAACATTTAATATTAAAATGCAAAAGATTTCATTTTCTTCACTCTTATCAGTAGATTTAAGAAGAATTTGATGTTGTTGGGGTCAAAATTGATCCTGAAAAGGCAAAACAAATGTTAAAATTGACCCAAATATGAGTCATTAAAGTTAAAATGGCAATATAATCATTTTTACACTTATATGCCTTTTAAACTCTAAAATGAAACCTCATTTCTATTAATATGTTGGTAGTAGATTAAAATATAAATTTTTGACATTTTTGGGTCAAGATAGCCAACCCAAAAGATCACTAATGTCCACTTTATATTTTTTTTCATCTTCAATTGATCGCCTTGACTCCAATACCCAGCTGTCAACTATCGTGCCCGTATCATTTCAACCATTTTTGATATGAGGGTCTCAGAACCTTTATTTTTATGAAGCCTCCTAGAAATGTGCTGTGTAAAAATAAAATTATAAATACACTTTTTCACTCATAATAACTAAGTCAATTTTTTAAGTTCATACGATTCAAAGTGTACATGAG